>PHFE01000107.1:2068612-2142000 GCA_002796755.1 Paracorniculantispora psalliotae
AAGAGGAGAGACTGAAAGTACCTACAGATTGAATCAACGAGATGGGTCCTTTTTTGTAGAGATTTTTCCATGTCGGACTATGTAGGTAATAATTAATTGCTTCTTAAACTCTTCTTTGCTATGTCATATCCTGCCTGCCCTTGTAACGTGACTGCAAACGCAACTGGCCATTACGAGCATGCACCGTGGAGTCGTGAATTTGTCCACCGTTTGCTTATCGGATTTTCCCATCCTCTTGTACTGCCACTTCCGGACAAATCGATGGGTTGTCCACTTCTCCTTGCCATTCTTTGCTGTGAAATCGTGCTTGAAGACCGGATGGCGAGAAAACTAGAACGCGGTGTCGTCGTCGCCGGCGTCGTCGTTCGTGATGGATGCGTAGTGGCCGTAAACACGGATAGTGGAAGCGTCATGCGATACAGAAAAGGCCACGATTTGGCGGTAGATTTCAGCCTGCCGCTTGGCCAGTCGGAAAAGCTCAGCGACGCCGCGGACGCCGAGCGACATGCTGTGGGCGTTCTGGCGATCGGCCACAACAAGGCCGGCGTTACCGCACTTGACTTCGCAGGATAAGAACGGGAAGTACATGTAGTAGGTCGCCATAAAGTAGGACTGATCGCCAGCAATGAAGTCGCCGATAAACGCCGACAGCTTCTCCAACTGGGCGTTGGTGAATGCGTCGCGCGTGAAGCCCACGGCGTAGTCTGGCTGCAGCCGGGTGCCTGTCACCGGAATGGAGTTGTTCCAGCCTTCGTTGACGCTTTCTATCACAATATCGGACAGAATAGTGTTGGAATGCGCCAGAGCCTCTGCCGACGGCACCAAAGGTCGACCGCCTCAGATCGCTGAGCTTCGCGTGGCGTCCAACGGCCCAGTATTGAACCGGGTGCGTGTTTGTATCGTCTTCGGTGGATTCACGGTACCTCTTGACCGAATCGTCTTCAGCCGAGTCACGGTGCCTTTCGACTAGACGTTCCGCTACTTTCGTTTTCGAATATGGTAGCGGCTCAGCTCTTCGGTGTCGCGGTCGGGCGCGTCAGGCGCGGCGCCAGGTGCGGGTTCTCGGCGAGCCATGGCGAGAGGGGCTTTCGGTGCATCTTCAAGTACGACGCATGTTCAAACTGTGCATGAGAAGAATGAAGTGACGGACGCGAACGCGGCCGTCTCAACCTTAATCACGCCAGACGATGATGATGGAACTCGGAGAGTCGATGCCTTGTTGCAGCCCCGCCAACAGCGCACGTTGAGTGGGCTGCATCTTATGTACCACAGCAGTGACAGCACCATGCGCTCTTCAGCACAATCCGGAGTTACGAACCGTTGTAATGTAGCTTCTGCGAATTGACTTGCGAGATAGTCTCTAGGGGATCATGCTCTCTCCCCAATTTTCAGAGTGTCCATGGACGTAGCGCGCCTCGACCTCGCGAGAAAACCGTTCGGCCATTCGCGATTTACCCTGCAGCGCGAAGTCTGTTGTTCGCCAGCTGCCCTATTTATGCCAGGAAAGTTGCGAAAGCTGAAATGGGGAGAGATAATGGATAATACAATTGAATAACACTCTTTGTTTTATCCAATTGGTAACACGCACATTGGAATTCCCAATGCGACGCCGTAAAGTAGTAACTCTAGCTGTCGCACTTGAGCCGGGGGTCGGACCAAAGTCAATCCCCGCGGCAACAAAATCCAGAAAAATCGCAAAAATAAAAACTCGACACCAGGAGATGACCCAGATGCTTCTCTTTCACCGGAAAAACAATCATTAATGGTGCACACCGATTATGTGGTATTTCCTTCTTCTGGCAGAAGCCATGTGCACTCGCGACGTGCGAGACCCACTACCCCACAACCATCACCAAAATCACCACCAAAGACTTTCACGACACGAAGAGATGAAAACAACCATAACTCCCTCAATCCTGGAGCTTTTTGATTCATTTTAACGTCAACAGACGCTAACTCGGCCTGGTGGTCTAGTGGTATGATTGTCGCTTCGGGCTTAGTAAGCCAGACCCTGGTGAACCGGAGTTGTGACAGGCCCCGGGTTCGAATCCCGGCCAGGCCCACAGGTGTTTCTTTTTGCTCCTACTCGCTATGCGATTCAAATGCAATCGGTTTGAAGTCAATCGGATGTGATTTGAGCTCGCAATGCGCGTTGCGACGCGGATGCTCACATTGCGAGGTTGGGTGGGAGGTTGGCACTCCTGCCGGCTGCCAGCTGGCAGGCGAAACAGGGAACCACCAGCAGCCAGGTCTGCCGATGCACGCTGTATTTTTTATCTCAATACGAGCTCAATTGTTTTGATTGCATTGTTTTTTTGCGCGCCATTGTTTATTGTGAATATGGATTCTTATTGCAGCACGAAACGGTCGACCGAAGCCAAGCTCGCCTGGATGGGCACAAACACCGAGGAGGGTACCGACAGCAGGAGACACTTTCTGCATCAGAGGAACACAAATAAGATGCATAAGTTACGCGTTCCGAGGGCAAAGAACTTAAGTTTGACTTAACGACTACTAGAAAGCAGAAAGCTGAAATCGAGGCTATTTTCAAAGCAAACGCATCTCAAACGCGCTGACGCAGCAGAGTCCATGATTAAGGATATAGGGCACTGTCGTGCTGTGTCGCAACGGCAACATCAACACAGTCGTTCGTCTTTTACATGTTCAACTTTAACAATCAGCTCTCAAATACCACCCAGGGCGAAACGAGGCAACGACCGGGCGCACGCCGTATTCGGTCCCGTTTTCCGGAAGCACGGGCTCGACTTGTCGCATCTACCAAAATGCTGTGCGAGATTGTCCGGTTTTTGGAACTATCGAGTACGAACTAGACCGTGCTGTCGATAATATTCGGTCCCGTTTTTTGGAAGCACAGGCTCGACAAGGTCCCGGGCATCAACCCGCTTCATCATCACTTCCACGGCCTCCACCTCCACTAAGATCAGAATCTCCGTTGCCGCTCTCGGTGACATCAAGCGACTGCCGCATAGAGACAGGTCGGCTTCCAATGGCACTAAGATCAGAGTTTCTGTCACCGCTCTCGGGAATGTCTTGGGATCAAGCGAACGCCGAACAGAGGCAGGTCGGCAAGTCTACCAGCAGAAGAGGATCCTGCTCGCGAGAGTCGTCCATGGTTCGATGGCGCCACCATAATTTAATCGTTATTTCTTTCATTAAAATAACCCCTTCTTAGGCCTTAGCGAGTGCCTGCCCTTCATCCTCCATCACTGCGTTTTCGACCGTTCGTTCACGAGTAGCGCTGCCACCGGTTGGTAGAGCACGCCGCGTACCGAGCCAGGTCTGGCCCGCTGCGGCGGCCGGGGTTGGACGGACAGGCGCTTGAGCCAGTAGTGTGGCTGACAGTCATTGACGTGTCCGGCAGCACAGGTCAGCAAATGGGGTCCCGACCCGAGAGAGCGCTGTTCTTTTCCAACGTGTACCAACACCAAGTACAGCCCTTCCAGCTGACTGATCCGTCGCGACCGGGTCATCGCAAGATTCTTGCGCTGTTCCTCGTCGACCCAACCGTGCCCATTATTTCCACGGCCAACGTCCCGCCGCAGCAGCGACACTGGTGGCCGTCCGAGTCGGCGATACCTGAGTCGGGCCGCTTTCCACCGGAAGTGACACAAATGATTATGGACAATATTGACTTCCCGATCCGGACCGCTGAGGCGAAACGTGTCCGGGAGGGGCTGATGGCGGAGAGAACGGTGCTCAAGGAACAGACGAATGAGCAGCTGAGGCAAGTTGAATGGAGCTTTTGCGAGCATTAGGGTGGTTTATGACGCGGAATGAAGGTTTTGACCGGGCTCGGCGAATGATTCAAGTTTAATTAATAGTATTTTTGACAAATAAGACCCCTAATTTAACAAGCCCAAGGTAATTACCAAGTACCACCTAACCTGTTCGTCAACTATTTGAGCCCCGCGACTTCGATGACGGCTGCCACGAACGCTTCTGGTTTCTCTTGCGGTAGATTATGCCCTGCACCAGGGACTTGGTGATGAACTCTGGGGCCTGAAAAATGAGATGCGGAAGATGATCCGTCAGTCGCGGGGAAATTGCCGTCCGCCAACCCATCCAGTGTGACAGCCGGCGCCATGATAGCTGGCTGCTTCAACAACGCCCTCTCAAGGTGCTCGTAGCGCTCATCCCCTGGAGCATAGAGCAATCTGTGCTGATAGCAGTGTGTGATCACTCTAACGTAATCAGGATTGTGGAATGTCTCGGCGGCGCGGTCAAAATCCGTCGTGGTATAGTTCCACAACGGGGAGTTGCGCTTCCAAACCACCTCGGCAATGTCACGAGGGTGCTCCGCTAGACCTGCCTCGCCTCTGGGGGTGAGAAAATAGTAAAAGTACCAGAACCCCGACTCTATTATGGCGCTTAGAGGTTTCCAAGCAATAGAGAGGTCCTGTATCAGGTAGCTGTTCACGGACACTAGACCTTGGCATCGGTCCGGCCACAACGCTGCTGCGACGTTGGCCGCGCGGCCGCCCCAGTCGTACCCGGCAAAGATTGCCTTGGGGATGTCCAATGCATCAAGGAGCTCAATGACATCGGAGCCGAGCGCTGCTTGCTGTCCTGACCGGAAGTCATTCTTTTGGAGAAAGGTCGTGGGACCATGTCCGCGGAGGTACGGGACAATGACACGATAGCCTTTTTGAATCAGAGCTGGTGCAACTTCTGCGTAGCTGTGGATGTCGTATGGCCAACCATGGAGAAGAAGTACCACTTGACCGTTTGCGGGACCGCCTTCATAGTATGTGACTTGCAGGTGCGTGGTATTGACATGCTGTAACGGCTCGAGACGAGGGGGAGCCGTGTTGTTGGTTGTAGGGATAGCTTTTGGCTGAATGGTCGCAGCCATAGCACTTGCTGCAAGCAGCACTAGGTTGGCGAGAGGAAAAGAAATTTTCATTGCGCTTGCTGTAGCCCAAGGTTCGAGGTATTGGAGAGTTGTCGGCAGTCTTGGTGTTGGGAGTGCAGTGATGCCCTATAATGAAGTGACATTTTGCCAACCGAACCAATACACTTTATAATAAGTTGACTGAAGGGCTGTGCGGACACCAACTACAGAAATTACGCGGCTGTGTTTGCTGGTGATACTGCGCCTCTGTCAGCTGCATCATGTAAGCCCCATCTCGGCGTAGAGGCCATCATACTCCAAGTTCGCAGAGTACTCTTGCGGGCGGATGCGGTGGTGGAACCAGCTTGGGATGCCGCGGGAAGCTAGCCCACGTTGGAAATAATAGGCGATTGGAACGAGTCGTCAGATGGCGGAAGCCCGGAGGGTCCGAGTAAAGGCACTAGTGCAATAGGACGCAGGAACGATCGTCCATTTCCGTTCAACTGCTGTCATCCGCTAGTGTTGCCCGATTACCTTAAGATTTCAACGCCCGGGAGCTGCAGCCTTACCACACCACAGCCCACCCCGCAGGCCGCAACTCCACCCCGCAGGCCACAGTCAGCCGCTGTAAGACAGGATGCTACAGCTGGACCCAGTGCCGATGGAATTCATGCCTCTCATTGCTGGAATAACTCTGCCCTGGGTCCTTGATAAATATCGGCACCTGTGTGAGAGGGGGCAATGCAGCCGAATTGGGAACGTCGAAGACTTCCTTTGCGGTAGGTGAGTCGGTAGTGCAATACTGAGCCACTTCTCGCCCTCATCGTCGAATTTGCCTGCGCGGGGCAGCTCAGCTTGGCAATATCTTCATGTTGTATTTGTTGCTACTGTTATGAGACGCTCTGGTTTGGGCATCTATTCTCGAACCTGGGGGATTGCAGCTCCGCCATTGTTCTAGAGATGATGGGTATATAAAGGACCACGACATATCCCCAACAACACCTTTCTTTTCACAAGTAGCAACAGAAGCTGGAAAACCTCAATCACTCTGCACCTGCAAGCCACTCCATTCAATCACCCAACACCGACACCATGAAGTCTGCATTCGTCTCTCTGGCGCTGGCTACCGTCAGCACCGCTGCTAGCGTTGCTCCGGTGCACGAAGCTGGTCTCGCCCGTGCGCCCGTTTCCAAGGGAAACGTCTGGTGGCACAACTGCGGGTACGTCCTCTCCCCAGTACCTGTATAAACAAAGGCTCATTGACTGATAATTCATCATGCAGAAATTGCAAGTGCGGCCATTCTGGCTCAAAGGAGGGCTTCACAGGCACTACTGAGTGCATCCGAATTGACCGTTCCATTCGTGCCCTCGGTCTGACTCGAAGCGGTACCAAGCAAACCACCTGCAGCATCTTCACTTCTAGCGATTGCTCTGGAAGTGTCGCTCAGAGTGTGGGCGTCGCCAGTGGAACGTATGCCTGCACCGCTCTTAACCAGGATTCGGGTAGCATTCGCTGCTACTACAATGCCTAGATGGTGGTAAAGGGCTCAAATGGGGGTATGCAAAATCTCAGGCAGGCCCCAGTCGCTATCATCTCCAGAGTCTTGTCTTTCTTTCTCAGTTGGTAGAGGTACCGAGTGGTTTTAGGGGTAGGCAGTTGGCGGGTATATCTTAGTCTAAATACTATATTCATTATAGCTGAAATACCTTCTTAAAAGAATAATGGCAACGGAATATGTGCAGTGGCTCTTATGCATGTGTACTTCTTCAACACGCCGTTCAACTGACATGCAGGTTCGGTTATTAGAGGCTACAAAGCTGCATTAGTGTCCTAGCTTGTGGATTATGGTCTTATGGTGGCGGGTGTGAGGTGCGCAGTGGTGGGGGCGCCAAACCACGACGCTGAGGGTTCGGGCCATTGTCTTCCTTACCTAGGCTAATATTTTCCGAATCACAGAGGGGCCACAAGGACTGCGATGATGTTTTGTCTCTTAGTCTTCATATTATGTACTGATAACCTCCCTTTGGTGTACACGGAAGCCCTTTCAATGCCCCGTTCTAAACAGATTAACGTCAATGTAAACTCTACAGAGTCAAACCCTCGCTGTACGATTTCCAAACAGTGTCTCCCAACGCGCCCCGTTTACTCGACGTTCGTAACGCCGTAATAACTGCTAGCCCTCCCAGGCTCGACCGCGGCTCCCCTGATTAAACACAGATGTAATTTTTGGCCAGCATATTGCTACCACATCCTTTGTACTTCGGTTTCAACGGATATTTACATATTTTTCGGGTAAAGTGTGGTGTTGCAGTAGAAGGATTCTCGCCGTAAAGAACGTCTGGGGCATGATCGTCTTCAACCCACGAGGTCAGGGCTTTCAGAGGGTCAACCGGGGCGGCGCCGTTCGCGAAACTCTGCCCAGCCCCAAATGCACAGTGGTCCACACCTGGTGCAAGGAACAAGCGGAAGAAGCTGTCCACAGCACCACTGCCCCCGAGGCGTTGTTCAACTTGCTGCAAATAGCGCACCGAATCTTGAGGAAAGATTAGCTGGTCGGCGAGACCATGCCACGCCAAGAGTTTCCCACCCTTGGCCTTGAATGCGGATAGATCTGGGTTGGCAGACCCGATGATAGCATCGAACTTGCTCTTGGACTGAATCAGAATGCTTTGAAACTCGGAAGCAGTAAGTGCGCCAACGTTCAGGCTAGTATTTTGTCTTACAAAATACTGAACCCATTGCTCTGCGAGGAAAAACGGCATAGGTCCATTGGCACCATCAGTGAGCTTGGTGTCGGCCAAAGCGTTGAGACTTGCCCCCATTAAGAGGCCTGGCCACAGTGCTGAGCCGTCTGCAGCTTTCGGGCCAGTCCAAATGTCGCGAACAATGGCTGCTGTGGCATTTGAAATGGTAATATTTGCACTCTCATTACAGAGTGCTGGTGTGCCGACAAGGGTAAACGGGTCGAAATTGCAAGTAGAAGGATCTGTAATGACACCGTCCTTCACACCATCGAGCTCGTCACAAGCGTCGACCGCTTTCGCCACAATTGTGTCAAACTCGCAGTGCAAAGGGTAGTAACTGTGCTCTCGCATCACCACTTGGGGCCACAGCTCTGCCACGACATACTGCGCCCAGTAGATGGCCGGCGCCCCGGCCAGGATACCGTCGAAATCATGGGGATACCTTTGCGCAGCAACCATTCCCTGTCGTCCGCCAGTGGAGCACCCATTCCAGTACGAATGCGCTGGCTTCCGCTTGTAAAATGAGGCTGCAACAGCTTTGCCGACCACAGCCATGTCGTGTATTGACCGATGCGCAAAGTTTTCCAGTAGTGGGTTGTTGACGGAGCCGTTGTTATCAAGTGCCCAGCCCGCTGGTGTATAGGGGTTGCCGTCAAGACCACCATCAGTCGACGAAGCTGCATAGCCACCCACCGCGGGCAGGGCTAGGTCAACCGCTCCCTGGCCGGCGAGCCAAGCGCCGCCGCCCAATGCAAGGAAGCGGTTATTCCAGCCCTGAAGTGGAAGCCATGTTTGTACCAACACCTTGTCGCTAGTGTGTTCGTGAGATAACGTGACATTGACCTCGCAAACATTAATACCATGAACATCTTGCTTTAAAGTTTGTCCATTGCCAAAGACAGTGCCATTGATAATGAGCCTGGTGTTGATGGATATTATTTCGGCTTGGGGCAAGTTAGGCTTCGGAATAGTCGAGCATTTGAATGCCATGTCGTTCAGCGTAGGGCTGCTTGCAACCAAAAGGGTCCACCCCAGCATAGGGGCAGCTCGTGAGATGATCATGATGAAGACGTCAAGGATACTGACAGTCGGAAGGTGGACAGAACAACTGTGTGATGCTGAGGTAGATCTGACGATTATACAACACCACAGAGAGACAGCGATACTTTATAACAATTGTTCCCGTCTCTAACGAATGGCTAATACGTTCTCATACTCGTTATTCTTTACTGAAAAGCGTTAGACCAGCATGTCAGCCCTTGCGGGATCAGCTTCCGTTACGCTGCGGATATGCGGGGTGGGGAGCGGCATTTCCTTCATCCCTCCCCGCAGGTCTGCGACGGTTTCGCTGCGCCACCATCACACCGAACACACACTGCTTTTGGAGTAAGCTCTCGTTATCCGTATTCCGCTGCCAATATGCAGCGAGAACCAGAATCACAGTCCCCTGCGACACACTCGCCGTTGTCGTGTTATTCTTGCAGAAACTCCAAGCGTCGGTGTGATCGGGCTTACCCAGAATGTCGGCTGTGCACGCAGTAAGTCCGTTCCGTGTTTCCCAGTAGCTCGTCTCACCAACCCGCGAGCCACAAGTTGACATTACGGCACGCACAGGAAGCAGATTCGCTGCGAATACCCCATTGAGCGAAAAGAGCGGAATAATTACCGCTCGGCTGTGACAAACACACCGCCACCAAGTACGCCAACAAATGCGAGGCTGATCTCGTCAGAAAGCTCGGCCTCGGCGACTCCCCCCAGCTCTCTCAATGCGTTTGACCTGGAAGATGACAAGATCCTTGCCATTCGATTTCTGGAGCCCAGACTCTACAGCCAATTGGACTTGCAACTCCCTCAGATTCACTTGCCCTCATTCAATCTTGCCGCTGAGCTGGTAGGCAGTCTGGATGACATCACCGCCATATGCAGCCTGTTCTTTGACACGATCCATTCCTGGATGCCCATCATTTCGAAGCAACAGTTCCAGAAGGCACTCCCTGGTCGCCTTGCACATAGAGAGAAGAGGTACGAATTGTTTTTAATGCTTCTATCTATGAAACTCTGTTGCGCCCGTATATCGACCCCGAAAACCCCTTTGTACCACGAAGTGAAAAGGTTGCAGTTTGATCTCGAATCGTCAGGGATACTATCAGTACAATTTCTTCAGGCATCTATCTTGATTGCCATTTACGAAATCGGCCACGCCATTTATCCTGCCGCCGTGTTATCTGTCGGGCGCTGTGCGCGATACCTTGCGTGTCTCGGCATCGGCAACACGGCTCGACCCCCTGACTCGATGCGGCTACCGTGGATCGAAGTAGAGGAGTGCTGCCGTATTTGGTGGTCAATAGTTATACTTGACAGGTAATGCCGCTCGCAACCGCACCAGAAATGAAGGACTCGCTGACAAAAAGGGCCGGCAGATTCCTGAATCTTTGCGATCCACAGCGGCACCCGGCAGCACCAGCTCCGCATGAACACACGTTTCTACCGGTGGATGATGCTTCTTGGAATTCTGGTGTAAGCAGTCTAATCCAGTTAGCCCAGCTAACTCCCATTTACTA
Source organism: Paracorniculantispora psalliotae (assembly GCA_002796755.1). Lineage (NCBI taxonomy): Eukaryota > Fungi > Ascomycota > Sordariomycetes > Hypocreales > Cordycipitaceae > Paracorniculantispora > Paracorniculantispora psalliotae. Next base: position 2,078,771 of record PHFE01000107.1, read on the forward strand.
AAACTCCTTAGATCTCTCGGCCAGAGGACGCGGTAACGCTGGGCACGTCATCCACCTCCCATTTGGCGCGTTATGGTCGCTTCGCGCAGGCCGCTCATCTCCTCACGCAAGTTAACAGCCGCGCCCCCGAGACATGTGAGGACTTCACACAGCTACGACGCACCATCATGGCTCTTGTAAGCCTCGCCGAAGCGGAGGGCAGCTGGAAGCGGTGGGGTTTCTGTACGCAGATGGCAGTCTGCTTTAGGTAATAAACTCGTCGTGTGAATTGGAAGACTGACTGAAGACTGTTACTGATACCTGCGTTAGCGGCGTCTTGATGCTGGAGAATCCCTGGCTATCTGGCGGGGATACTGTTGGGACGGCTGGAACCCACGGCACGGGAGTGCTGTCTGCCGAAACTGTCTTCGCGCTGGAAGCGGCATTCGACATGATTTCTTATTTCTTTATCGAGGACAATGGGTGGACGTGCTATAGAACATCGCCGTTCATATCGCATTTTCTGTATTTGGCGGCTTCTATGCACTCCAGATATGAACATCTGAACCTCAGAGGTCCTTCGGACAAGCTCGCGGCCCTCAAACAGTCGCTGCGCCTGGTTAACGATCGATGGCTGGCTGCTGGTAAGTGTTTCTGACAAGGTAGACAGGCGACTCGACCTCAACCGTCTAACAATCGTTTCAGGAGTGTATTTGTCCTGCCTAGAAGCGCAGACTGTTCTACGACTTACCCAAGGAGCAGCGTAATTCCAAAGGAGGCTAACCGTACGAGCATCTGTGCTCATTTGCATAAAATTGAAGCGAAGGGTCAAGCAATAGACCCTTGACTCTGTGTACTTTCTCATTCAATATAGCCTATGTACGTCGAAACTCTGTCATATATCGCAAGCGCTATAAGAATATTCACCCCTCATCCAGTCTCTTCGGCTGTGCATTTATTTCTCGCCGTTGTTGATCAGGGTATTGGCAGTATCCTTAGGGACACCCTGCATAACAATTTTGAGACCGCTCTTGGCAATGTATTCGCACAGACCTCAAGCTTTTGGCCCTTACCGAGGAAGTACGCGCCAATGCTGGCAACGTGGGGGCTGGCCATCGAGGTGCCCGAGATTGTGTTGGTATTGCCGCTGATCCAGGTGCTCTTAATGTCCGTGCCGAGGGCGAGCACATCAACGACTTTGCCAATTGGAGTACTCGGCTAGCTGGTCGCTCTTGTCCGTGGCGCCAAAGGTGCAGGCACTCTCCTCCTCGTCTCCCGCCTCGGAGGACGCGTCGGTGGCCTCGTTGCCGGCTGCCACAGCCAGGAAGAGGCCGGCGCCGGTCAGCCTTATTGACAGCCTCGGAGGAGGGGCCACCTAGGGACATGTTAATAACAATGCCCTTGGGGCACTTTTGCGAGGCGGCATCCTTGGCGACGAAATCCATTCCTGCGATGACACCAGAACTGACGAGATTGTTAGCCACGGGGGGAACGATGGGTAAATTGGGGAATGGAAAAAAAAAAAGACTCACTTGGACCCTGAGCCCTGCGCATCATGAACCTTGACATCGAAGAGGGTCGTCTTCTTGGCCACACCATAGGTCTTGGAGCCAATATGATGCCCGCCGCGCGGTGCAGTTACAGTCGAGGCTATCCATAGCTTACTGCTAGTATGGCACAAAGTCACCACACTTAATATCTGACTCGCCGTTAGCGACAATAAACCCCATTTCCTTTCGTACAGTCGACATCTCCTTACCTGTTGGGAAATAACTTGAGCCAAGGGTCTGGTCGCCTGGCGTGAGCCGCCAAAGCCGTTCGAGTTTCCCTAGCGTTCGTTGCGCGCTCTGGTTCCGCGTAATTTCGTACTGAGCTTGCAGTAGGGATCTGATCTCATGCTGAACAGTCTCACTGGCCTCGCAGCCAGCAACGAATAGGGCTGTTGTCAAGACAATCGAGGGATGAACACCATCCCGTTTTGGCATGGCATCTGCTAGCTGCACGATGCTGGCGACGGAGTCCCTGACAACGATTTCCTCTCTACTTATTTCTAGGCCGTATCGAAAGAGACATAGAAGAGCGATATGATGTGCAACCGTATTTGCCATCCTGTAGTCTTGAGTCTGGGCCTCATCGCAATTGCCTGCTAGCTCTTCAGAAAGTATCGCCGGGTTCTCGTTATTGCGTGCGATCATAAGGTGCACAATGCGCACCAATTCTGACGCCTTGTGTCTCACATAGTGAGCGGAAACTTGCTTGAATCCCGGCACGTCGTAGTTTTGCGAAAATTCTCGCATGTCCTGCAATGCTTTGATCCATTTAAAGACTTCCAAGAGATCGTGGGTGCACGCCAAATTGGCGTCGATGACTCCGACACAGTCCACGGATGGTAAATTTTGAGGGCAGCTCTCAGGGCCGATGCGCGTGGGGGTTGACGGCCACGGGGCCGGTAAAGAGAGAAGGAACTCCATGACCGCAAATTGTCTATCAATCAATCGCCACAATCCTGTGCTCGCTGTTTTAGCCGGAATCCCCTTCTGCCGTGCGTCAGCCAACAGATGGCTCGCACACTCAAAATGGGTTCGCCAAAACTTGGCATCGGGTTCAAACTGCAGCTCGCAAGTTGCTAGCATCAATGTAGTGGCAATGACTGCGGCACTGCTGGCACGGTCGTGTTCATGCAGCGCTGCTTGAAGCAATGAAAGCGCTGCCGCGCGCAACTCCATGATGCGAATATCAAGCTGCCTGCATTTGCCATGTGGGCTCGTTTTGGAAGCTTTGTGCAAGGCGCCGAACAGCAAACCCGAATAGAGAAGGCCGGGGAACACAGACCCGACGGTGACCACAGCAGTGCAGGTATCTTGTCTGATGGTTTCGTGGCAGCACATCGATGAGGATGCGTCCCCCAGAAAGTAGTCGAGAAATATAGCGTGAGATGGGTCGCTCAGTGGTACAGATGCACTATATCCACCAAATATAGTACGCAAAGGCGCTGGTTGGACTGCATTAGAGTGGCAATATGTGGCGGACAACTCGCTCTTTTTGCTGTAGACACAGACAGCGCCGGACCCACGGCAACGAGAGCAGATGGGCTTTTGCTCGTCGCACTTCTGCCGACGGGCCCTGCATCTGGAACATCCACTACGTGAGCGGAGTTTCAGGCGTCGCTGTCTTTGCATGATTCTCGCCGAGAGATTCGCCAGCCTTTGGAAAATGGCTAGGAAGGATTTGCCAGAGGCGATGCGCGTGCCTGCATGGTCTTTGGTGGTGATTCTGTGGGGAGGGAGCCATCGGCTCAGCCTCACTGGTAGCCCCGTATGGTGGACTCGATTCAGAGCCAATGAGATCAAATTGCGATGAATTGCAACTCGAGGTCACAGTTTCGGCCTGCTTCCTCAGAATACTAATCGGTAGTTGACTGAACCCGAGGGTACGGCTTCATTTATGGACTGTTTCATTTGACAAGTCGGCGTCCGCGGTAGCCGTCCCTCTCCTCGGGCATTCCCAGCCGGCACACTCGACCTCCCTGAGCTAGCGACCCGCGTGTGGGTGATACACTTCACCAGCAAGCTATAAAGAGTGCCCAGGGAAGCCTTAGCAGTGAAACTCAAGTAACAATTCTTTGCAAAAATAGCTACCCCTTCTGCCGACACTTCTTTTATATCGCTAAAATGCCTGCACCTACCGGCCTATACATGCCAGCTGAATGGTCTCGTCACCGACGAACCTTGACAGCATGGCCTGACCAGAGCTCGCAGAAAGATGCCGAAATCCTGCAAGGAGCCGAGCGCGATGTCGCGGCCATTTCCAACGCGATCGTGGAATTTGAGCCTGTGACTCTTCTGTGCCGATCGAGGAACCTCCCTCGGACAAAAGCGTTGCTCGCACCCTCTGTTGCTGTTCAGGAAATGGAGGTGGACGAGTTATGGCTCCGCGACACAGGCCCCGTTTATGTCAAAAACTCTGACGACAAGCTTTTGGGCGTTGACTTCAACTTCAACTACTGGGGTGCAAAGTACACCGGCACCATCGACCAGTCCGTCGCAAAATCACTCTTGGACCACGACGCCACCGAACGAGTGCAGGCGCAACTGGTTACTGAGGGCGGAGCTATCGAGGTCGACGGAGATGGAACTCTTCTGATGACCGAGAGCTCTATCATCAACGACAATAGAAACCCCGAAGCATCGAAGGAGCAACTAGAGGAAAACTTGAAGATGCTGCTTGGTGTGCAGAAAGTCATATGGCTCAAGGGTCTTAAAGGCTACGACATTACTGATGCTCATGTGGATGCGACTGCGCGCTTTGTATCTCCAGGGCGCGTCATCTTGAATCGCCCGGCCAAATCGGCTAACAAGGTGTTTATTGACGGGTGGGAGGACGACAAGAGAATTTTGGCGTTGGAGAAGGACGCCAAGGGCCGCAGCCTCGAAGTTATCGAGCTTGAGGAAGCGGATCCCACCCAGTTTGATGGTGACGAGTACGAAAAATGTCTCTCGTACCTCAACTACCTCCTCGTCAATGGTGGACTGATTATGCCCGAGTTTGGTGACAAGGTCGCAGACGAGAGGGCGTTCAACCTCCTGCAGCAGCTTTTCCCGGATCGCAAGGTTGTTCAGGTTCGTCTGAATGCCCTTCGAAAACTAGGTGGTGGGATTCACTGTGCGACCCAGCAGCAGCCAGAATAAAGAAAGACTAGCTAGAACATACCAGCTCCAGTAAGTGGGAAGATAGTTAAATAGGCTGCGTGCACAACCACCACTTCTAAGATTTACCTCAATTAAACTTGTCTGGACCATTACATGAGCTCTTCAAAACGACCTGAACCCTGTCGATAAATCTTAGGTAGTGCTTCGTTACTGCGTCTGTAGCGAGAGATGTACACTGTTGAGGGGGGTAGGTAGCATCGACAACTCCACCCACTGGAGAACCTTCTTCCCGGCTGCCAACTAGGGCTGAGAAGTGGCGGTCGCAAATGGCTGCCATTGGCTGCGCTCTTCCTGCAATGGAGACCTGATCTGCATGCCAGCCATGTGAAGCTGCGGAAACCTGGGGACAGCAGTCCTCATGTCGTTCAGGCTGGATGATAAAACAAAGCCATGTTCAGGTGGTGGTCTCCAGGCTCTGTCGGAAAAGCCTTTCGTTGGATGCAGTGGTCCAAAAGATGGAATTTTGGCGCCGACTACTGTGCTAGCATTGGTAGTGAAACAATGCTCCTGCTATTTTTGGGGAGAAGTTATCGCCACAGTCTGCACCAAGGTTCCCCGGCATTAGAAAAGACACAACAGTCTGAAGGATGTTCACAGATTCTCAGCTGCACGCCATTAACTTACCATTCTTGTACGCCACGGTATCAAGGATTACTGAAGACGGCAGTTGCGGGCAGTCGACAGTGCAGTAGTGGTGTCTCGCTTCACCGTTGCCTACGGTGTATATAACCGGTCGAAAACCCTTCGACACTACGCAGTTTTGTTTCAGCACTTTCATTCATCATTCAATAAGAAAATATTTCGACACAGAGACCATGCCAACCTGTGAATATGAGCCGCCGGGTACCGTTTCGCTCTTCGCCCCATCTCAGAGCGGACAGCACCAGGAAATCGTTCTCCGTCCTGAGCCTACCAACTCTCCGAACGATCCCCTTACTTGGCCACTATGGAGGAAAGCATGGCATACGTTGGTGTTGGTGATCACAACTGGCCTAGCTGCTGGTCTCTCAACTCTCTCCGGTGCCGCTTCTTTCGCCATGAAGAACGAGCTTGGAATTACCCCAGATCAATTCAACATTGCTGTGGCCGTTTTGTTCGTGGGTATTGGCGGTGGAACCTATTTGATGTCACCGCTCCCAAGACTGGTGGGCCGAAGGCTGTCATACGTTTTATCTCTTGTCGCAGGCATCATAGGTTGCGTATTATTTGCCAAGGTCCAGAACATTGGTGTCCTCATCGTTTCCCATCTGTTTCTAGGAGTGGCCGAATCTTGTGCCGAAGCAATGGTGCAGCACTCTCTAGCCGACATATTCTACGAGCACCAACGAGGAAACGCCATGGGCTTGTACGTTCTTGCACTTTCCGGGGGAACATTCATGGGTCCCTTGGCAGCGGGCCTGATTGCTTCTGCCCGTGGCTGGCGTGCGATCGGATGGATTGGTGCAGGTTGCTGTGGGGTTATGCTGCTTGTGATCCTCCTCACCTTGGAGGAGACGGCATTCGACCGGGAGGAACACATGCGACAGGAATCCCAGCTGAGCAATGGAAAATTTGACAAGCACCCGCATATCCAGCAACTTGAACACCTTACGGACGAGCAAAACTTGCCAACTACCGCTGCTTTTGTGCACAGCGCCCGAAAATCATATCTCCAAAGGATCAAACTTGTTACACCAGTATCGCCTAGCAAGCACGACCTTCTGCGTGGCTTCGGCTACAGACTGCGACACTCACCCCGATGCTTTGTATTCCCCGCGGTCCTCTTTTCTGGCTTACAATGGGGTGCCCAGATAGCATTCCTCACCTTCTACTTGTCCGTGGAGGATGTTCAGTATTTTGCCCCTCCGTGGAATTATAGCGATAAGGCTGTTGCAATTATGGGTGTTCCCAGTCTGATTGGGCTCCTCGTTGGAATCATCTACGCCAGTGTGTTTGCGGACTACTTCATATTATGGATGGCACGCAAGAATAATGGAATACTGGAAGCCGAGCATCGTTTGTGGTTGATTCTCCCTGCCTCGGTAATAGGTTCCTTGGGGCTCCTGCTTTTTGGCATCGGCTCACAACGTGGTTGGGCTTGGATTATTCCATACTTTGGACTGGGATGCATTGGGTTCACCTGGGGATGCGCGGGCGATATCAGCCTATCCTATATGCAGCAGGTATACCCTGAAGCAATTCTCGAATGCATGGTCGGAGTGGCTGTCATCAACAACATCTTCGGGTGCTCGCTCACATTTGCTGCCGGTCGGTCTCCGATGATTCTGTAGCGCGTTGCTTATGCTAATATGAAAACAGGCCCGTGGCTTAACAAGCAAACCCCCACTCAAGTTTTTTCGGTACTGGCTGCTGTTAACTTTGTGATAACCCTAACTGCGGTGCCCATGATATTTTGGGGTAAAAGGTTGAGGGCTGGCACCGCGAACAGTTACTTCCGTTTTGTGGAAAAGATGAACTCTGCATAAATTGTTATCTGTGGCCGACAAGTGCATCAATCTCTTGTTCAGGCCTAGATGTTCGAAGTTATCAATAATTTAAACATGGAGAAAGACGTATATGCTATGCCCAATGGGATATTTTCTTCCTCGGCTTGTGACATCTGTCGCATGTCCTGGTATTGCAGACCCATGCCGACCCTTGCCCATTTTTGGGGTCAACAGGACACTCCGCGGGCGCCGGAACACCGGCAGATCCTATTTGGGGTACAGATTCTGGTCCCACAGTCCGACTCAGTCACTGACTTGGTGGGGTTCGCCGAACCTATTACGATCAATTCCGACCGCGTAGCAGCCACATGGCAACCACGGTCGTGTATATTTACTTGAACATATCCCGCATAAACTGCTGCCAGATAAAAAGTTTTGCGTTCGGCAACCCTTTTCAGTATCCATTTCCCATTATTCCGTCATCGCTTCCCACCAGCTGGTCTTCGTGTAACAAGACAACTATGGACAACAGCTCTTCCGCGTTTGATATTGTCGAGGCAACCTTGGAGGACATTCAAGCGGCCCTTGCTAAGGGGACTGTGACATCTGTCCAACTTGTCGCAGAGTACCTGCGCCGGATCAGCCTCTATGACTGCCGAGGGCCCAGCTTAAACTCAATCCCCATCATCAATCCACTCGTCTTTGCAGAAGCAGCTGCATCTGACGACAGGCGCGAAGCTGGTGCTGCCCTCGGGCCTCTGGACGGAATCCCTTACACGGCAAAAGACAGCTACAAGGTGCGCGGCCTCACCGTCGCGAACGGCGCTGTTGCATTTGAGAACTTGATAGCCAACGAAGATGCATTCACTATTCATGTTCTACGGGCAGCAGGCGCCGTGTTGATAGGGAAGACAAACATGCCGCCAATGGCGGCGGGTGGAATGCAGCGCGGGCTGTATGGGAGAGCGGAAAGCCCGTATAACCCAACCTTTTTGGCCGCCGCATTTGCTTCTGGATCGTCGAATGGAAGCGCCGTATCTACGGCTGCGTCATTTGCCGCGTTTGGCCTTGGCGAAGAAACCGTTTCATCTGGCAGATCACCTGCGTCCAACAACGCCGTGGTTGCGTACACGCCATCGAGGGGCAACATATCGATCCGCGGCAACTGGCCGCTCTACTCTCTTTGCGATGTCGTCGTACCACACACACGCTCCGTGAGCGACTTATTCGGCCTGCTCGACTTCATCAGTCAACCTGATAGTCTTACCAAGGGTGATTTCTGGAGGCACCAAACGCTCATTTCCTTACCGACGCCGTGGGAAGACAGGCCGTCTTCATTTTACCAGTTGAAGCAAGAACCTACCCTCCAGAAACTACGAGTTGCGATCCCAGAGCTTTATACCAGGAATGGAAATACAGGCGGTGACGATATTGACGGTGTCTATGTTTCCGACGGCGTGCGCGACCTCTGGGAACGTGCAAAAATTGATCTAGAGAGTCTCGGTATTGCAGTCATCTCGGTTCCAGACTTTCCGGTTGTGCAAGAGTATGAAAAGTACGCACATATTGGCTCTGAAGACAAACTGGGTTTGCCCAAGAACTGGAAACAGGTTGAACGCGCGCAGCTGCCCGCGTTGGCGTGGCACGAGTTCCTGCAAGACAACCAGGACCCAAAAATAAAGTCACTGGAGGGAATAAACCCCCAACATATCTGGCCATTTTCGGATAAGTCAGACCCACAAGTACGATTCTTCAAGACCGAGAACGCCGTTCTGTGGGGTTCTTTAAGCGGATATGTCAAAGAATTCGGTTCCCTGGAACCTCCAATTTTGACTCAATACCAGCTCGGAGGCATGCAGGAGGCTCTAACTGCGGTTGAAACGTTGCGCAAATCTCTTTTTGAGGATTGGATGACTGCAAAGGAAGTGGATTTTGTCGTCTTTCCTGCTGCTGGAGACGTTGGATACGCCGACGCAGACGTGTCTCTCAATAACGCACAGCATGCCTGGACCAACGGTGTAAAATACAGCCACGGTAATCAGGCATTAAGACACCTTGGTATTCCAAGTATCACGGTGCCTATGGGCGTCATCGCCGAAAAGTCGATGCCAGTTGGGCTTACGATTATTGGCAAAGCGTACGATGATGTCCGCATCCTCCGCCTTGGCTACCTATACGAACAAGCCAGCAAGCGGAGGACGACTCCAATTCACACACCCAATTTGCCAAATACACTTCCAACACTCAGAAATCTCAATGCGCGGCCACATCTGGAAATTATCCACTGTTTGTCAACCGGATTCACGGATACTGGTCACATCCAAGTATCCGTCTCTGGGATAATCAAACCTGCAGCGTCAAACGCTCTCCAGCCAATTATCCAAGTCTACATTGACGGCGAGCTTATTTCGGCTAACGGCATCAAAATAGACGTAGGAACACCAGAGGGTTACTCATTCAACTGCACTGCCAGCGTACCCCCACCACCTCAGCGAGCGGCGCGGGAGGTGGTACCAGGGAAGATTGCTCGAGACCGGATTATTATTATGATATTGGTGTCTATGGGATACGGAAAACCCAGTGGGTGGTTAGGATACCTGGGTTAATACACTTGCTATTTAAGTATAACTACACCATTGTCAGAGCCGTTATTATTAAAAGTGGCATTCAAGCCTACATAACTGTACGATGAAGATACTCTGATCCTTGCTGAATCATACCTGAGACAATAAACCTATAAGGATGTTTATTGTTCTTAGCCGTAATAAATACACAGTTCTCATTAGCCATCGTATACTCTGTGAGTAATGATTGTCCTGCATGGCATCATACTGGTTATTAGCACTACACTGTCGGATACATGCAAACTTACAAAGCTAAACTAATAGCCCTGCAAAAGGTTATATATTATAAAATAATATTTAAAATATCAAAATCTACTAAAATATATAACAGTCACAATAGCTATTTTCTATAATTAATAGCTATTTTCTATAATTAAATAATTAAATTTTAAATAAAGAGTAGTTAATACAAAATTATTATTATTTATCATTATTTTACAATATTTTATTAAACTCTCAATAAATATTGAAAACTAACTTTATATAGATCATACTATAGTAATATCTTGATTATATTTCTTTATATTATTTACAATTAGTTATGGTGTTTTATAATCTGACTTTTGTCTTTTGGTGATGTCCCCACCAGTTGATGACCACTCGCTTTTTTTGTTCCCCTGGGAGGTATTTTGCGGGCTTGAGTGTTAAACCATTGATGCAAGAAATCCACTAACCACATAGGCTTTCAGAACCCTGGAAGGCTTTCTAGAAGATCGATTAGGGCGATCCGTCGCTTTCGTAACTTTCACCCGTCTTATTCGATTCGAAGGATTTTTAGTCACGCTAGCTCGCTACGCTGTGGATAGTACAGTAAGCTTTACTCAAGTATAGGTCCGGGCTCAAGCACCACTCAACTCAACAAACCGTTTAGCATGACTGCAATGACACCACTCCGTAACAAGTGCCATCTCTCATCTGGCCATCATGGACAGCTGAGGACAGCAAAAACCATACGGGCGCCGAGTGTCGAGAGGCAAGGGTCATATCCTCCCTACCCTCGCTAAGGAATACGGGTTGCTGAATCGGCCGCACTAAGGCAATAAATAAGCCGTTGTTTGGTTTTGGTGTCAGCTCGTCAGCACAAAGTTGACGGCGCAACGCCACAGTGGACATCATCACCAGCGTCGCAGTGGGACGTGCCTGGCACGGGCCTTTTTGGATTCGCGATTTCCCCCGCACACACAGTCATTACTTCATCGTGAATGCAACGTTCTGCATGCCGACTGATCATCGTTGGCCTCCACAACTTTGGCCCCCTCGCCCGAACGTGGCCGACTGCTGCATCTTACACTTGCGACACCGAGACATGATGATCCGCCCATCACTATTCTCCGACGGCGAGGTGGCGCAGAAAACGTGGCTGCCACCCATCCTGCTTCGTGCTTGCCTGTCCAGGGTTCATCGGCGGCTCTCGCATCATCGATTACAACACGCATCGCATCCACTCCAGACAAGGCACAAGTCGGAACCGATCCTACACACTCAGTCTACCACCCCTGCTCGTCAGTCCACGGGTTTCGTTCAGCTAGCATTAAAGCCACCTCTCAGCCGCAGTGGACAATGGCCCTCGAACTTTGCCTCTTGGAGACCATCGCGTGCTTGGCGGAGTAGCACGCTCGCAAGAGCGATGCGCCCCTATATATTGGGAATGTGCGCATCCCGCTCTCGATCAAGCGATTCCGTTTCGTATTTAGATTCAAGATCTCGGCGTTTACCCATCAAGTTGACGATGGCCAGCATGCTGACCCTCGCGCGAGAGTGTTGATGGACTCAAGTCCTCAAAATCAAACTACTCAGAAAGCTCCACTTGCTGCACTCCCCCTTCTCGAGACGACGACAATGGCCGGCATCAACCCCAACACGGGCGGGGTCTCTGCCCCCCCGGCTGCTGCTTCTGCCCTTCGAAGAAGTTGCATATTCTGTCGGGCTCGCAAGATTCGATGCTCTGGCGGCCATGTTTGCAGCGCTTGCCGAGAACGCAACATCAACTGTGTCTATGGCCCGGAGTCTCGAAAAGGACGACCACGGCGGAAGCAGTCGGCTGGCACCGATGGCCAGATGAAGATGGCGCCGACACCGATGCCTGGCGATGGCAACGCAGATGCCAGCAGCTCATCGGCACGGACGCAGAGCCCTCAGGACAGAGTTGACTCGCCCGGGTCAACCCAAACGGTCGGACAAGAATTGCAGCACATGTTTCGCGAGTACTTCATCAAAAAGACTGGATCGCACTCGAACCTCTTTCAAAACTCGATTGCTGTATTCCATCGGGGAATGGACCAATCCTCCCAGACGCAAACTATATCACCACCAACACCACAGCTCACCTATGATGGCCTGTTATCCTTTCTGGCTCACGACATGGTTGAAATGCTTCTCCGGTTTGGGCAGCTCGGCTCTGACCAACCTTTTGGGCCCAGCTGCAACTTTTATATTTCTAACCTGGCGTCTGATACGACGCCATCGATGTTCGCCACCCTGCAATCCGGCATAGAGCCTCTGCGAAGTTTTGGGAAATACATCATCATCCAAATAGTTGATCTCTGGTTCTCCATGCACCCCCTCTCCATGATACTTTCCAAAACACTGCTCCTCAGCGCTGTCAAGGATGAGACCGTCGACGCCGCCCTCCTGGCCATTATCCTCGCGGATACCAGCCAGTCGCGCCAGGGTTCTGGGGCCGAGGCTGCGCTGGGCCAAGAACATCCGGAGGCACTAGCCGACCTGGCGGCAACGCTGTTGGCGCAGCGCACTCTGCCCCTGGCGGAGTCGGAGCGCATGTCAACCGCCCAAGCTATGATGCTCCTTGGCTGGAGGGAGATGTGCAAAGGCAACGTGCGTCGAGCAACGTGCTTCATTGGCTACACGTGCCGCATCGTATCTCAGATACAGAAAGGGTGTGGAGATGTGAGCGCAACGGATGTCGATGGTATTAAGCTCAACGGAGTGTCCATAAGCAACGTTGAGAGGGAAATTCTGCGCAATCTATACTGGCTGTGTCTCTCAACAACCACCTGGACGTTCATGCAGATCCAACAGCCCTTTTCCCTGCTTCTACCCCACGAAGTGCCGGAGTTCCCCTGTGCAGACGAAACATCATCCACCCTCATTCAGCTTGACAAAGCATCGGGCAACATATCGACCTTGCAAGCACAGATTCGCAATATGCAATGGCTGTGGCCGCTAAGCCATATTACAAGCACCGTCGCCTACACTTATACCTTGTTTTTAAATGCCACCAAACAGGAGCCGTCGCCTCGTCAAGAACTTGCATCCTGGCAGACGCAACACATTCATGAGTTGCATCGTCTCCCACAAGCTTGCATGGACCCCCTAGTGCTTTCAAGGCAGATTCGGCGTATCCTCCTACAATCAATCCAAGACGTCGAACGTGAAGTTACGAATTTTACGTCACAGTCCTTCCTTCTCGCAGCCTACCATGCTATGGCCATACAAATGATCTTCTTCGAGCGGGCGCAGTCAGAAGATGACCTCTTCCTCCTACCCTCCATCTTTCAATCCTTCAAACACTCTGCGTCTGCCCTCATAGCAGTGGCGCAGCGCAGTCCACCCCCGCCAATTAGCCCTGTCTCGCTCTCGTGCCTTGTTGGCGCAGGAAGGGCCGATGCAGTGCGTACTGTTGCCCTCGGCCTGGACACAGCTAGCCACGCGTTGGTCGAAATTCATCGCCAGTGTAGCCTGTGGCCCGGAGATTCAGACGAGCCGATTAAAACGCTTCATGCACAGCTGGTCGAGTTCGCCAGGGCGATACATCAGGCGTGCAGGACAGATCACCTCATGCGATGTGGCAGCGTCATCCAGCCCATCAAGAAGCGTTTGAAGCATCTTCAGCGCTCCTTGTCCTCCGGCCGGCCAGTCTCACCCGGAACCACAACAGAAGGGAGCGGACATACCCACGGTACCGGCTCACCACAGGACGTCGACAGCGGTACTATGCAGATTGATCCAGCGCCATGGCCATCGCTGGCACTTGACCCTCTGTCAGATCTGCCGCACTATACCATGGATACTATGGAGCCCGGCTTTACAATGGGCGAACCGCTTGATTTCGGCTCTCTTTTTGAACTGCCGGGATTTTATGAACCAGTCTCAAGTAGTGGTCCTTCGGCAGATTCGCAAACTCTTACTGTGGCGCAACAACAGCCACGTGGACCTCTGCTATCACCACAAAGCCTACATAATCAGGCCGGCATGCTACTAACGGCGCTTCCGCGGGCTGGAGATGGCCAATCCCAAGTTCAAATGGAACCACAAGATCCGCCGTTGATGGCACGTGGACACGGTGACTATGCTCCAAGTGAGTACGGCTCCTCGGACTCCTCGGTTTCTCCTGCATCTGAGGCTGATTTGGTCGCTGAGGAAGACTATGATCGGCAATCTACCACGACGCCTTCATGGAAACAGTCGACATCGTGGCCCAACAGGTTGACAGGAGTCGCAAAGAAAGATGCCGACATTATGTTTCGGTCATGATGCTGGATATCTGGCCCCTGTATTTGTCTGCTTTTGTTATACTCCGTTCTTCGGCTGAGTTTACTTGCTTTTTGCGTTGATGGATTTTGGGGATGGCGTCGCATTTCAAAATTGTGGGCGTCTTTATATGGCGTTTTTTGTTGCACACCGTAGAATGCGCATCTTTATGTTTCATTATAGACAATTCTCAATCTACTATGTTGCGTGCTAGCTACCTAACTATCTGTTTGTGCTATAGAGCTAATCGAGGAAACAATCCTCCTCTCAGCAGAGTACCATGCCAACTTGTGCCCACGATGGGTGATTATTTCCCTCCCCCAGCCTCTGCGGTGCGTCGGGCGTCTAACTGTAGATATCGTCAGTGGACCAAATTCAGACAAGGCAGATGAATCCGCAGACTAACAGCTTTTGAAATGGGTTGGTGTCCGTAGAGCCACTGCAGGTACCACATCCAGGCGGCACTCGGCGCCCATCGGTAGATCATGTAGCGGGAAAACGCACCGGTGCCAAGTGGGAGCTTGGCCGTGTGCAGGCGAGCATAGGCAGCCGAAAAGTCGGCCACTTCCTTTGCGCGGCGCTCGCGAATTCGCGCATAAGAGTCCAATGCTGACCTGTTGCCCTGGAGAAAAGCAACGATGTGGTCGGCCAGAACCGTCGCATCTTCGATCGCCTGGCAAGCACCCTAGATACGGCCATGATGGCAAAGTTAGAATCACAGGCAATGACAATTCTATTTTACAGAAGTGATGCGACATGAGGGTGATGCAGGGTGGATCTGATATCTTACCTGTCCAAAAAAGGAGGTCATGGAATGGGCCGCTGGGGTGTGTGTGAGCAAGGAAACAAAACCTCGAGGACTCTGAGTCTATTGTGGAAACTTACCGTCGCCCAAAAGCGCAACCCTCCCCTTAGCCATGTGCGGGAAGTCCATTTCTTCAAACACGTTGCTGGCGACAACACGCTCGGAGTTGTCGACAACTGCCAATGGTTCACCTGCCATTAGAACAAGAATTCGCCGACACTGAAAACTGCGTGATGTACGAACCTGACTTGACAGTTTTGTTTTTGCCGAATGGGTGGAAACGGTCGCCATACACATCATTCACGGTATCCGGCGTCGCGCCCTTCCAGACGGACCGATCTGGGGTCTCTCCAGGAGCAAGATCAGCTCGCTTGACGCCGATGAACCACTGTCGGTTGTCCTGGCATGGCCAAGTCGTAAAGGTAGCATCGTCGTACAGAACCCAGTGGCCCATGCCGAGATCAGCCTTGCGCAGATGCTCCAGGGGCCTGGTGTAGCCTGACATGTGCACTCTGCCTGTGAACCTGATGGTGTTTGTTGCATCGAGACCGCTGGCTCGAGCAAGCTATCGGTGACTTTGTCAGTAGGAATTATTTTTATTACTCTCATTTTTTCAGGAAGTAGGGTGAGAACAGAAAAAGGAAGCATTCCTTACAGCTCGGCGTGTGGCACTGCGAATGCCGTCCGCGCCGACTACTACGTCGGCGGTGATAATGGTGTTATTGGCGCATCGTACGCGAACAGGCGATTTGGCGCTGTCCTCGTCGACGACACTCTCAACCGCGTGGCCGAGCCGGACCGTCTCGGTTCCCCCGGCCGCCTCATACAACGCCCTGTGGAAGTCGTGTCTCTCGACCGAGTGGACGTTGTAACCGAACCATGACTTGGCGAGGCCAAAGTCGATGGTGCCCCAGCTCTCGCGGTCGCGGTACACCTTGATCCCCAGCAGCTCCTGGGAGCGCGCTTCGATGTATGGGAGAAGACCCAGTTGCTCCAGCGACCGGAGGCAGTTTGGCGCGAGCGAGATGCCAGCGCCGGCGGGAGTCAGCACCGCAGTACGCTCAAGAATGACAAACGAGATATCCAGGCGGCGGAGGAAGGCGCCCAGCGTCAGGCCACCGATCCCAGCGCCTATAATAACGACGGGGAAGTGCTCTGGTTGACTCATGATCAGATGGAGTTGTCTGTGTATGTTTACTCTTTTGGGCTGGTGCAATTTCAGGGTGATGGGCCGTATATGGCCCCGGTGTTGACTTGCTGGTGTTTCTCATATTTTATTATAACCGATTCATTGGCTTGCTACATGCATTTGAGATGACTTGTTTGCTCCGTTGCTGGAAAAGGTCTGTCAATGCGGCGCGGAGTGTTGTGGAATACTTGGGCTGTCCCCCGCTGATCCGCGGACTATTTTGGTGGACGGAGGATTTACTGTACACGGGGTGGTGGCACTGTGGCGTGCGCCAACTGGCTTGGAAAAAGAGTCGCCACCAGGCTAGATCTTAGATACAGGTATACCGAAAGAAGCTAATCCGCGTTCTAGAATTTGGACGCCAGTATTCTGCCGTCAAGCCTGAGCCGAATGTGAGGACCGTTGCTCCTGTGCAGCACAGGTCCAGCTATTATCAACATCAAGCTGTGGCATTTATTTACGTGGACTCATGAGCAAGATGTGAAGTAGAACTGCTGGTTTATTTTATGTACAGAGAATAGACTGTTTAAAAAAAAAATCCTCGCCACCTAATCTAGTCTACTTAGAACAGTCCTTATAATGTCCGTCAGCTCGTCTACGTGCTCGTTGTCGAAGCAGGCGTTATGCGACGCCGAGAACGGCACGGTAGCCAGGCTTCTAAACCATTCCTTCTTCCAGCCGATCCTATCATCTCTGTTCATCCTTTTCGCAAACGACCGCCGGTTCTCGTCAAGGAGCGGAGACAGCGCGCCGAGGGGCTTACACTTGACAAGTGTGACGTCCGTTTCTGCGAGGCTGCGTCGATTCCACGCCGTCGCCGTGGAGGACCGATATGTGCTTAGCATGCGTAGCCCGCTGTGGATGTGTTGGCGCATCCGGGAGTAGAAAAGGGAAACCGAGTTGTCCTCGTCTTCATCGCTGGATGTGTCGGCGCTGGAGTTTTCGCCACTTGCATCCGCGGAGCTGCTCCCGCTGCTGGTGGCACTCTCGCGATCCAGGATGTCGTCCTCCCACTCCAGCGTCGCTGGCTCTTTATGGCCACCCATGCGCCGCGCGATGGCATTGTAGGTGATCGCGGCCACGAGCCGGTGCTCGCGCGCGTCACGAAATGACAGAAATGTCTCCGGGTTCATGGAGTCGATCATGATGACGTGAGACACGATCTCGCCTTGCGAGACAAGAAGGCGCGCCATCTCCACGGCAATCATGCCGCCGAGTGACCACCCGCCGAGCAGATACGGGCCGTGGGTCTGAATCTCGCGACGGACGATGGCGATGTAGAGCGCCGCCACCTCGGTGAGGGTCCTGGGCGCGGGCGACGCAGAGCCGTGCTCAAACAACGGCGCGGAGATTCCATAGACGTCGCGGTCCAGCTCGCCAAGTGTGAGGTATGGTAGTGCCAAACCAGAAATGGCATGTATAAGGATCAAAGGGGTGCTTGGGCAGCTTTGGCTGCTTTGAATATGCAACACAGTTTCCATTGTGCGTGCGTGTGGGTGGGAGGGAGCGGGATACCGTGCATGGAGGGTTGCACTGCTTCCAAGCCTTTTTCTAGAAAAGCAACTTCATGCAGGTGTCACTAATTAGCGGCAATATTTCTCGAGTGTAATGGAGATCGCTGGGTTGCAACACTCGATGCTCCGCGCCACCACGGGCATTTAATCCGCTGCCCGTTTGGCCATGGCGCAGTGCAGCGAGCTATGAGTGGAAACCTATGAAAGTCGCCGTGCTGCGTACTCCAAGCCAGCAGGGCGGGCACATATATTGTAATAGATATAGTTTCACATACAGGTGAGACATTCCACAATTTCCATGCAAAGTCAATGCAACATTATTATTTTTCCAAACCCTGTTTGCTTCAATGAGATCCTTTGTTATCCTCTCGGCCGTTGTTGGTGCCCTCGCGGCCCCTTCGTCGCCAGGCCTGACTAGAGCTAATGGCAAGCCGTACGACATGCCGCTGGACTGGACGCCGTTTGGGTTCACCACAAGCGACACCATCCACATTGGCAATCCTCCCCAGCGCATCGATTCGTTTGTTGACTGGACGTGGATCGGCCAGTATGCCTTCACACCCCGCTGCCACGGCAGCATGTCTCAGACATACAATTGCCTCCAGCCCAACCAGGTGTTCTTCAACCAGACAAAATCCGTTAGTTTTGTCAACCAATCTCGCTTGTACCCCGATCGCAACTGGAACCCGAATCACTTTTTCTTCTATGATGATCTATCCGTTGGCTACGGTTCCGACATTCAGCGCGTGGGCGACCACGTCTCCCGCAACACTCTGATGATGGCCGATATGCATTTCAAGCTCAACTTTGCCTTCCCCTTTGCAGGAGTCTTCGGTCTCTCTCCCGCCTTTGAGGGGCAGGACAACGCTTCCACACAGTCGCCGTTTTATCAGATGTGGAAGAAGGGCGTGTACCCATCCCCCATTATTTCTTTCCAATACTGCTACAATGCCACGTTTGGCAACCCCGCGCCGAAGCGCTCGCGCTGCAAAAATCATGATGGTTTGCAGACCCTAGGAGGCGTCTCTCCCGCCCTTAAGACCCAGCCTGGTGGGGACAAATCCATCCTGTGGTACGACAACATCTTGTTCCCCCTCGTCAACGATGTCGACTTTGTGTACGCTCCCCCGCTGTATAATTACTGGGCTACGCGCGTCACTAAGCACCTCATTGGCGATGAGGAGCAGGTTCTCAACCAGACCTATGGCGGGAACCCTGGTGCTATTTTTGACCACGCCAGCTACGGCGTCGGCGTGCCCATGTCCGTCAACAGCTACAAGCGGCTGATTGAGCTCACGGGCGGGCAGCACATCGAGCTGGACCAGAAGGACTACCCCAACAATGGCAACCAGACATTTGTGTCGGTCGATTGCGGTCGTGTCAGCTCATTCCCCCCTGTCAAGTACCAGTTTGCGGGGCATGACCGCATCTGGGAGGTAATTCCGGAGAATTACGTGCAGCAGCTAACCTTGGACAACAAACCTGATCCTACTTGTGTTCTGAATGTCCGCACGCTGGGCGAAGGCAATTTTGTGGTTGGCAATTTTGGTGGCACCTTTGCTAAGGACAAGGTTGTGCTTTTCGATTTTCAGAAGCTGAAGGTTGGTTTGGCGGATATGCCAGTGGTTTAAGTGCATCTACGTATTTGGGCCAGTATATTTAGCCTGTGACGTTATACTTATAGAAAGTCCATAGGCACCTTTATGTGGTCATTCCGTGTAAATGAAATATACTTTCCTTACTTACCAGGGTTTTTCGATACGTCGCACGTTTCTCTTGCAGGCACCTTTGCAGCTTAATCGTAAGCCTGCATGAGCCAGTCGTAGCCACATCCCCAGTGCGCTTCCCGATTGATCGTGGCGTTCTGGTTTCTTGCTGGATCAGGCAAGTGTGTCGTGGGGGTGCTCGTTCAGCAGGGCCTGTTTTTTTTAGTGCTGTCCTTGCGACCACGACTTCTGAGACTACTCCAAGCTACGATGGGGCTAGTCAGCCTGCAGATCATATGAGAGCGAAAGCGGGCTGTGGCCCCCGGACAATACAGGTGTTTTTGTTTCACTTGATATTAGGGGTTTGCGTTTATGTATTTATTTAACTACCACAACTGCGCTAATACGCCTATTGAGCGATAACGTATCCTGTTCTTATATACACCTTGTCAATCAACAGCCTCGTATCGCAACATGCACATCCCCCTTTAGCCAGGGGCTTCCAACTTTGGAAAAATCTAGCGTTGTCGTGTCCTGCGAAGAGCCGCCTGCGCCCCAGCTGAGCTTGGCGTTTTGGACTGTCGTTGCGACGACAGTCTTTGTCAGAATGGTCGCCATTTTCTCACCCGGACAGCGATGACTGCCTGCTCCAAATGGGATGTATCTTAGCTGGGTTCCGTCATTCAGCTTCTGCGCAAGACCAGGCTGTTCAATCCACCGCTCGGGATAGTATGAGTCTGCATTCGTCCAGGTCTCCGGATCATGGTGCGTGAGGTACGGCGAGATGGAGACGATGGTGCCAGCGGGGATTGTGACATTGCTGCCGCGCAGGGTTTTGCCCTGGCGTGCCCAGCGCACGTCAAGATTGCCTGAATAATGGCGGCCGGTCTCCTTGATAAGGGCATCCAAGAAAGGAGATGCGGCGAGATCAGTGTTGGTAGCAAGGTCCGCTCGAAGCCGGCTCAAATGCTTTGGCGACTTGAGGAGCTGCGAAACGTTCATCAGTGTTCGTGTTTTTTTTTTGGCCCGAAATTAACATCAGCCTACCTCAACGATTGTCCAAGATGCATTAGCTACGGTGCTAGTATGCGCCGCAAACATGAGCAGCGTATGATGCGCGGCGTAAAACGACGTGAGATGGGCAGTGGCGGGGTCCCTCAGCGTATAAGCAATGTAGTCCGGCGCATCTTTCCACGCCTCAGGGTGCAATTCCCGCTCACGTAGGCGCAGCTCAAAGATCTCACGAACGCGGTCACGGGCGGCCCATAGCTCCCGTGCCGGCTTGTGTGGCACCCAGGACGGCAAGATTGTGTGCAGGATGCTGCCGACGTTGGCCTCCATGACATGGAGAAGGTCAAACAGCTCGCTCACGTGGTGGTCGTAGAAGTCCTGGCCCATGAGACAGCGCACGATAATTTTATGGATCAGGAACGAGACCTCCTCGAACAGCTCACTGTCAGTTCCGTGCTCGGCATCCAGCGACATGGCCTTGATGGCCTTCAGAGTCTCTTCCTTGGCGACTTGGCTATAGTGGTCTAGCGTAGCCTGTCGGGTGGTGCCGCGACTGAGTGAGCCTACAAAGGCGCGGAGGTGGTCAAAATAATTAGGCACCAGGAGCTTGTTGAGAAACATGCCCATGCCATCACCAAACGACCATACATCCTGTAAGTTTGTTAGAATTATGGTACAAGAATATATCTGTTGGATAAGTAGCGTACCTCGCGAGTCTCCAGATATTCCTTGTTTAACTGCGGACTTCTCAACCAGATTGTGCTTCCCAGAAGCATCGGGACAGCAAAACAGGGGCCATATTGGCGAGTGGCTGACTCGATGAAGGACACGGGATTTTTGCTATAATGGATTAGATTGCCAAGAATAGGCAACCCGACCGTTACAGAAGGATAGGGCTTTGGGACCAGGCGCTGAATAACGGTCCAGGTGGCCAGCACACCGGCTACTACCAGCGTTGCGGTAGCAGGCGAGTCGAAAACACTTTGGAGTATCTGTGAAAACATTGCGTATAAAAGCTTGGTAGGAAACAGAGTGAATTTACAAACTTTTTTTTTTCTCTCTCTGTGTGTATTTAGTCTTCTCATTTATCGGAGCTGGCCACTATCTATTTACTCCTGGTCAGTGGCTGCGCTGAGACCTGCTGATCCGCGGTCGCACAGCTCTGCGAAAATCTCCGTTTCCAGACGGAGCATTTGCACTCTTCACTCACTCCGGGCCCTCCGCTAGTTCCGCCACCTCCAGATGGGTGGCGGGCGCCTAGCCTACATTTGCAGGTTTATACCCCCGATTGCCAAGAATTCATTCATCCGATCTGTTAAAGCATCTTAACCCAACATTGTCTCTGCTTTTTGCATTTCGTATCTTCTTTACGATCCTCTCAGCCAAATCGACGGCATCATGACGCTGAACGAGAAGGAAGACGTTGCCATCTCGGACGAAGGGCAGGAGAGCCCAGCCGCATATACAGAATTTCCAGATGGCGGCTTGAAAGCCTGGCTCGTTGTTGTTGGCGGCTTTCTCACGTATTTTGTTACCTTCGGTGAGCAGAGAATGCAATGCGCCCCGGGGGAAGTACGTTATTGACTCTTTTTCTAGGCCTCCTCAACTCCTTCGGCACGTTCCAGGCTTATTATGGCACCAATCTTCTACACGACCACGGCGCAAGCGCCATATCATGGATTGGGTCTATCCAACTGTTTCTGCTGTTCATTGGCGGTTTGGCGTTCGGTCCCATCTTCGATACCAAGGGCTCCAAAATCCTCTTCATTCCCGGAACGATACTGTTCGCTCTATCTCTCATGCTCGTCAGCATTTGCCGTCAATACTACCAATTTATCCTCGCACAAAGCCTTCTTTTTGGTATCGGCGATGCCATGCTCTTTTACCCAACCATCTCGGCCATCTCACACTGGTTCAACAAACGCCGTGGCCTCGCGCTGGGCATCGTCGTGGCTGGCTCTTCGCTCGGTGGCATGGCATGGCCCCTCATCATCGAGAGGCTCATCCGAGGGGTAGGATTTGGCTGGGCACTGCGAATTGTCGGATTCCTGTCGCTGGTGCTTTTGGCGCCGGCCTGCTTCATGGTTGTGCCACGACTGCCCCCAAGAAAGGGTGGACTAGACCCTCAGGAAATGAACGCCACCTTCAAGGACGGGACCTTTTGGCTTCTTGTCGTGGGCATGTTGCTCGTCATGTGGGGAATGTTCATCCCATTCTACTACCTCCCGTTATATGCTGCAAAGCATGGTCTTGATGCCACTTTTTCGAATGACCTCATCACCATCCTGAATGCCGGGTCCCTTGTCGGCCGACTTTTGTCCGGGGCCCTCGCGGACAAAATTGGAAAGTACGAAGCTAACTGCCCCCCACGATACTCTGCGGACAATCAGTATCGGCTAACGAATACCTGTGTAGATTCAATACCGCAGTACTTTGCTCGCT
Source organism: Paracorniculantispora psalliotae (assembly GCA_002796755.1). Taxonomy (NCBI): domain Eukaryota; kingdom Fungi; phylum Ascomycota; class Sordariomycetes; order Hypocreales; family Cordycipitaceae; genus Paracorniculantispora; species Paracorniculantispora psalliotae. The sequence continues at coordinate 2,101,667 of PHFE01000107.1, forward strand.
GCTCTCTGGTATCGTGCTGCTCTGCTTACACGCCATGCGCACCAAGGGTGCCATTGTGGCGTTTGCAGTGATCTACGGTCTTTTCTCTGGTGGCCTCATTTCTCTGCAGTCTGCATGCGTTGCGCAAATCACCAAGAATTTACAGATGATTGGTGTCAGAATCGGTCTGATGATGGCTGTTTGCTCCGTTGGCGTCTTGACTGGGAGCCCAATTGGAGGTGCTCTTGTCTCAGCAAACGGCGGCCAGTTCTACGGTCTCATCGACTTTTCTGGCATCATCCTCCTGGTTGGTTGTGCGATTCTTATTGCATCACGATGGACTATCAACCGAAACTTTTTGGCGGTCGTGTGAACGTTCGAGTTTGGAGCAATAACGTGTTGCTGGGTACGTGCTGCACGTTTTGCGACATGGACTTTTTGGGTGGTATGACACTTCGCGCGCGAGGCGGATTTAACAGCATAACGCAAGAGGAAGTATATTGGAAAGAGTGTTATTTCAAGGTTCTCAGAATAGTCGATAATTCACCTTGCCTGTGGTTTAGATATGATTGACCATATGATTGACCGTGGTTGAGTCGGCGCAATTCTCGCCAAAGAACGCCGCGTGAGGGTGACACCACACTGGAGTCGTAAATGTACAGACACACCACAAATGCCATTGTTCGCAATCCGTTCCACTACAATATAAAGGGACAAATCTGGACGCCAGATACTATCAGATATCATTGTAATACAAAATACTGCTAGCCAAACTACATTTATTTTTGCATACTAGGTATTTCCTGAGTAGAGCAGTGAATGCCACCACCAAGGAACGGCAGCTCCTTGGTGAGAACCGTCGATACAGAGCGATCAGGGTAGACACTCTGCATAATTTTGAGAGCCTCCTTATCTGCGTCTTCATCTCCAAATTGCGGGAATATCACGCCGCCATTCACGACCAAATAATTGACGTAGGTGAGCGAAGGATAATCCTTTTCGCCGTTGTGTATCGCATCGAGGACGCTCTTTTCGGCACCAATTTTGTCCAAAGCTGCTTCAGTTATCTCGGTGATTTCGATCTTTCGGCCCTGGGCGTCGGTGGTGTTGGACAGAATCTCTTGAGCCTCCTTGTACATGGCGCTGAAGGGATCGTCATCCTCGATTGAGGCGGGCCTGCTTAGCAATGCCTTTCCAGGCGCTGTGAAGCGCACCAGGCCGTCGATATGGCTGTCGGTGATATCTAGGCCCTTTCGGCCTGGAAGCCAAATGACTTTTTTCAAACCCAGAGTGCGAATGAGTTCATCTTCGATCGTCTGCTTGCTCTTGCCAGGATTGCGGTTGTCGTTAATGACAGAGCTCTCCGTTACGAGCAGGGTCCCATCACCATCAGTCTCGAAGGAACCGCCCTCACCGACAATGGTTGACGCCACCCGAGTAATGTTCTTGTTGTACATGTACATGGCGGCGAGCGAGTTGCATGACTCGGTGGGATACTTGTTACCCCATCCGTTGAAGTTGTAGTCGACGCCTTCGAGCTGTTTGTTGTCCATGTTGACGACAAAGGTGGGAGCCATGTCTCTCATCCATAGATCTAGCTTTGCATAGCCTTGAATGGGTTGCACGGTGACGTTTTTGCTCGAATTGAAGCGTTGCAGGGCATCGAGATAACGGTCATCTTCGACCAAGACCGTAACTGGTTCGAACTTGCCGACAGCGTCGGCGATAGCAGAAACGTCAGAGGTGGCCCGGTCTAGAGAGCTTTCGTCGTAGGCATCTGTCTCAGCTGATGGCCAAGCCATGATCACGCCAACTTGAGCGTCCCATTCCGCAGGTCGTGTGAAGGCGGCAAGAGCTGCATTGCCAAACAAAATAGAGGCAAGAAGCATTGTGATGATACGTGAAGGGGAGGTACAAAGATGAGTGTGAAGAAGGGTGCAACATGAGGCTCGACCAAATCAACAACCGCAGGCTTCGGTGAGGGTCTTTTAAAGCTAAGGGTAGCTCCGAGCTATAAAGCTAGTTGCTCCTCCAGGTCTTGTCGTTAGAGTTTGGCCTGAGTCGTCGCTGTGGAGTAATTATCGCAATTGAATCTGATTCGCTGTCGGGTGAGGCCGACAGCGCTGCCTCCACTACTGATCGACCCCAATTCCGGGAGATAACCCATAATAATCCGCTGCAAACAACAAGCGAAAAGAGATTGACGACCTGTGCAATGGAGCTAAGAAAGAGGCGATGCTCCCCACTGCCCTACCAGGTGGTCCTTTTCGAGCCAAGGCTGCTGCGCCTTGAGTCTAGATTTGCAAGTGGCCGGCACCTGTCCCTTCCCCTAAAAGGGCTGTGTAACCATCGCCACCGAAAAACAACAAGTTCCCTGGCGCCTTGACTCGGTTGAGGACAAAAAGCTCCAGAGAGCAAAGGAAATAGCCCAGAAGAAGAGAGAGGCAGAGAGATGAGCCTCTACGCCACGTATGCGTTCAGAAAGATAAGACGATTTTTGTCCTTTTTTTAATCCATTCGCCAAGTTTAATTGAAGCTCCAGTCCCCTCCCAGGTGGTTCCGTGGCTATGGTGACTGACTCCTGGACTCCAGAGCAAGCACCCTCAAGCGCGTGCGGGGCACATGGAACTTTAGCAGGAGGCAACTTTCCTTTACCGTCGAGGTTAAAATCTCAGCGCGGCTGGACTGAAATAAATACGGTCAACAGCCCCTCTCGCCAAAATTGTTCATCATCATACACTCGCTGAATTTACTCAACCGCCGCAAGTTGACGCTCAAGTTAACCTTACTCCTACGCAACATGTCTACTTCCCTGACTAGCTCTGCGGTATCGTCAGGTATGAAGCAGCCCCAGCAAGGGGAGCGCAAACACGCCAATTGATACAATACTAACAAAAAAACAACAGATTGCCCGGCTTTCTCCATGTGGACGACGCCAGCTGCACAGAAAGCGAATCCCACTGCCACGGGACCAGCAGCTACGTCAACCGACAAACCTGGTGATTCGACACGTTTAAGCACAAAGGCTGGTTGGCTTTGTGTCGTCGCGTTCGCCAGTGTCTACATTGCATCAACATGATAGATATTAATTGTTACTAAAATGACCATGTATTACCGTCCGTGTGCCTGTCGTCGTGAAACTCGTGTCTAACAACCCAACTCTCATGTTCCCACTATCATTGCTTGAGCTACTAGATCCTGTTCTGTGTCTCCGGTCGCCTCCTATATTCCCAAGTGCCTCCCGCCTTCTGTACTATTCATTCGGGCTCACTCTCACTTTGTTAGCTTGTTTCCCCCAAGGCAATAGTACCGTGTTGGGGGTTGAGACGCGTAACGCACAGCATACAGGAGTTGGCCAGGACTTATAAGGTAAGCGATTTGACCGTGCGACAAGCTAGGCAGGTGTTATTAACCATAGTCCCGGCGCTTGGAGATGATAAAAATCGGGAACTAGAGACCAATTTTAATGCTGTATTGGTAAGTAAAAGGCAACACACGCTTCCCTGATGTGTTTCGCTGTTTAGCGACAAGTGTGAGTGCCGGGGGCGCAGAGCGCTAGACGCCGCGCTATCCCTTGTGGCCGGTCCTCGATTGACTGGCGCTGGTGCGATCTGAACTCAGCTTCTGTACTACAATGGGTGTATTTACGTGGCGAATGCGACGAGGTTGGCTTCCAGGATCGATTCCGTATTCTGTCGCCGCTACAGACCCTGTGCGAGTAGTAATTTACTGATTCATCAGGCTGGGGGTAAATGTAGGAGTGCGCTGGACTCATCCCACTGTGATGCTGCAGAGAGCAGCAGTGGCGTAAACTTGCTCATGACTTAGTTGATAGTCCACTGGGTTAGAAATGGAAGTTCAGCAGGCCCTTTTAGGTACACAATAAGCTTAAACCGGTCATATTTTTTACTTTGTATCGACTTCACTATCACCCTCTCTATGTTCCTCCTCAGCTTTGGAGCTCTTTTAGGCCTTTCCAGGCTAATCCATGCAGCTTTACATCCTGCGCTGCAAGTGCCTGAACCCCAACTTGTAAGTAGGCCATCCAATCAACCCGTCTCCCCACACTGGAGCATTTTATGGCCGATGGCTCACGGGGCAATAGTGGCCAGGTACTAGCTTCAGCCCCCAGTGGAACAGCAGGCCAACCCGGTTGAGTGCATGCTCCCTGATGCAGGTACCAAAGCGCCGCGGGAAAACGGGGTGATAAAACCAGTCGACAGCGCAATATTGCTAATATAATGGGTGCTCAGGAATTTGTTCTATGCAGGTCCTAGGAAGCAATGCAACCCCATTTCCTCAGTTTACCTAGTCAATTCCAATTCCAGCCATGCGCCCTCTCCTTGCGCTCCTGCCCCTCGCCGGTGCCGTGCTTGGTCTCAGTCCAGTCCCGCGGGACACTTCCGCCAACCAACTCTACCAATGTGTAGCGGCAGTATTCTCAAACACTGCCTCCCAGCGCATTGTGCGCCCCAGCGACCCGACATACCTCGATGCACGTCTGGGTGAAACAATTCAAGAAAAAGAATTTCCACTCCTCATTGCCTTTGCGGAAAAGGTCGCCGAGGTTCCCCTGCTCATAAAGTGCGCGCAGGCTGCTGGTGTGAAGGCCGTCCCTCGCACTGGTGGCCACAGCTTTACTTCCTCCTCTGCACTGACTGGCACTCTGGTCATCGACATCGGGCACATCAACTACGTCAATGTCTCGGCGAACCGTGGCAGCGCCGTCGTTGGTGGCGGTATTCGCTTGGGTGCCCTATACACTGCATTGAACGAGTACAACACCACCTTCGTTGGGGGCATCTGCCCGACTGTTGGCCTTGGGGGCTATCTTGGCTCTGGCGGCTTCAATATGCAGCAGAGATCCCAGGGCATGGCTGTTGACCACGTCTTGGCCGCCAAGGTTGTCACAGCAGACGGCCGCATTGTCAATGCCTCGCCAAACTCCCACCCTGACCTGTTCTGGGCCGTCCGGGGAGGGGGAGGCGGCACTTTTGGTATTGTGGTCGAGTTTACCCTCGCGCTATCCCAGTTTCCTCGGTCCGCCATGCTTCGCATGACCTGGACGGACAACGACTCGCGCTTTCCTGTAGCAAAGCGCTTCATGGACTGGGCACCGAAGCAGGAACCGTCTTTCATGTCCCAGATCAATGTCTATCGCAACTCGGTGGAGATTCTGGCCTGGCACTACGGGCAGTCCGCGAGCGCACTTCAGAAACTGGTTGACGGCTCTGGGCTCTTGAGTATTGGAAAGCCTGGGGTTATTCTCGCCGGCGGCTGCAGCACGAATAATGCGCGTCTTTTCGGATATACGATCATGGATTGCGTCGCGGATGAAAAGGTTGATGCATCTATCCTCAATGTTGTGCCCAATCCGTTCAGCCAGGTTGGCAATAATCCCCAGTTCCAGTACAAGGAACAGCGCAAATCCACCACCGTCGGGCCAGCGCCGCCTTGGGACCGTTTCCGCCGAATGAGTAAATCATTCTTTACTCAAAAGGATAAGCCCCTCCAAGATGACGTCTTGCAGGGCCTTCTCGATCGGATTGCGCAGCTTGATGAGGCCAGTCAGGTCTGGGGTGAGTGGCACGCTTGGAATATTTCCGACACGGCCCCTCGCAGCAGCAACGCCTTCGCTTGGCGAGAGAAGGCATATGCCCATCTCGAATTCCAGGTCCATGGGTCGACCAACGAAACACAGCAGAAAGGGTATAGTGATTGGTTCACTGAGCTGGAGTCATACCTTCGGCCCATCGTTGGACCAGCAAGCTATTCTGGCTACACTGATCTCGACATTTCGACCGACCCATTGACGTCGTATTATGGAGAAAATGTCTGCAAGCTCATACAGGTGAAGAAGGCATATGATCCTAAGGCGTTCTTCACGAACCCTTTTGCCATTCCTGCGTCGCCCCCAGCGGGCATTCAGTGCTGAGTGGTTGGGTACCTTGTTTAGTACATGAAGTTCCGCAACGAGTGAGCTGTCAGCCTGCGTGGACATACATATCTAGAGTATATATTTAGTGCCTTAGCTACTCCACTGTATCTCACCCTGCAATGCATTTCAATCGTTTTAATTTTATCGATTCTGCTTTGGCAATAGTGGCCTACTTGTGACTCCTCGACTTGTTGACTAACTATTATACACCAAGGGGCTCTCCCATGTAATTAGCCTCCTCCCTCTCAGCTAATGTAACCACCCTGTAGTCACAGTAGGTAATTGGCCGGAGCGAGTATACCTCTATCATGTGCGTCGTAAGACGGCATCCGACTTAGGTTAAAAAATATCTGAGACTTGTGCTAGGATGAGGTAAACTGATTCACGATCAATGAATTTGCGTCCCTGCCTGTGGGTGGCGGTGGAGCCTGCACTGAGCGGGACCCTGAACTTGCCTGGCTGGGCAAGCCACCTCCGTCTCCCAGCGGAGCTGACGGACAATATCACCTGCGGTACTCAACGCACTCGAACCTGCATGCGTGCGCATGCTCCGCCCTGTAAAGGTAACTAATAACCAAAGTCTCCGCAGTGAGAGAAGCACCAATTTCATTGCCATCGACCGTGGGATTGCGGTGCATTTGTTGCCATGCTTGTGTTAATGGAGAAGACAGTTATTTTGTATAACCTATCCAACTACTAGTCACTTTTCTAGATAAACTTATAAAAACTTATACATAGAATCATCATCTTGTCCTACGCTGTCAATCTTGAACATCTCACGTCGCTAAGCATTCACTTTGACGATCCTAGCACAAACTCGCAAAGCCGCCTCACTTTCCAAATACACAGTTCTACGACTGGAGTCACCTCCACTAGCAACGACACTCAAGATGCTCAATTCCAAGACCCAGCAACAACATGCGGCCGCTGCTGACCACGCATGTGTCGTGGGCATGGCATGCAGGGTACCTGGTGCCACTTCTCCCTCTGGTTTGTGGGACAATCTCATAAGCAAGAAAGATGTGCAACGTAAGATGCCGGCCGACCGCTTCAACGTTGATGCATTTTACCACCCAAATGGGGAGACCAAGGGCTCCGTAAGTTTCGCAGAAGAGGAAGACCTTCCCTTGCCGGATGGTTGTGGCTAACACCGAAACCGTAGACTAATGCCCGATTTGGCTACTTCCTCGATCAAGACCTTGGCCTATTCGATGCCAAGTTTTTCAATATTTCTGGCAAAGAAGCCGCGGCCATAGATCCGCAGCAGCGTATATCGCTGGAGGTGGTCTATGAAGCATTGGAAGATGGTATGATGCGCGCGAATCTCCCCATACATCATGCATGCCGCTAACAGTACTTAGCTGGAATTACTCTTGAACAAATCCAAGGGTCGCAGACCTCCGTCTACTTCGGCTGCTTCACCAATGACTACAATGCAATGACTACAAAAGACTTGGAAGACTACCCCAAGTATACAGTGACCGGCACTGGCAACTCCATCTTGTCGAACCGAATCTCGTATTTTTACGACTTGCATGGACCAAGTGCAACCATTGACACTGCCTGCTCATCCTCGCTGGTGGCCTTCCACATGGGCTCACAGTCGATCAAGAATGGGGAAGCCGACATATCTATTGTCGTTGGATCCGCCTTGCACTTTGATCCCAACATCTTCATCACAATGACTGACCTCGGTATGCTATCTACCGACGGCCGCTGCCGTCATGGCGATGCTGCTGCTAGCGGCTATGTTCGTGGCGAGGGCATCGTCGCCATCATCCTTAAGCGACAAGGTATGGCCGAGGCTTGTGGCGACGATATTCGTGCTGTTGTTCGAGGCACCGGCGTAAACCACGATGGACGCAAGCAAGGAATTACCCTGCCATCGCCACAGGCGCAGGCAGCGCTCATCCGTAGCACCTATCGCAGCGCGAATCTTGACCCAGCTGACACGACATATGTTGAATGCCACGGAACGGGCACCAAGGCTGGAGATCCACGTGAGCTCAACGCCATTAGCGAGGTATTTTGTGCCGATCGCGCTGAACCTCTATACATTGGCTCAATCAAAACCAACATCGGCCATCTGGAGGGTGCTTCGGGTGTCGCAGGTGTCATGAAGGCCACACTGGCTCTTCAACGCAAGGTCATCCCGCCCAACATGCATTTCAACACTCCGAACCCCGAGATTGATTTTGAGGGAAAGAGGCTCCGCATTCCCACTCGAGCAGTGGAATGGCGGCAGCAGAAGAGCGACATTCCGCTACGAGTATCGATCAACTCGTTCGGCTATGGTGGAACGAACGCCCATGCTATTTTGGAGGAGTACACAGGACACTGCAAAGAAGCTTCCGCTGTCGAGCCTTGTGATCTCGCGACGAATATGAGAGCTAGCCGACCATATTTGCTCCCTTTGACGTCGGATTCGGATAAAGCAGACTCACTCGTGGCGAGCAAGCTCATCGACTACATCAACAATACTGCTGGTGTCACTGCTCCCGCTTTAGCCATGGCTATGTCACAACGTCGAACAATGCATAGACACAGATCGTTTGCAATCGGCAACGATTTGGACGGTCTGACTTCTAGCTTAAGCAACCCACTGCCGGCTGCCAAATGGACGAGCAAGCTGGATCGTGTGCCGCGTCTCGGTTTTGTTTTTACTGGCCAGGGCGCTCAGTGGTTCGGCATGGGCCGCAGTCTCATCGAAAAATCTCCTCTATTCTTGCACACGTTGCAGAAATGCGACCGAATTTTGCAAGCCCTTACGGAACATCGCCCCAATTGGTCCGTCGTGGAGGAGTTACTTCGCAACAAGGACGACACCAACCTGGCGCGGACTGAGTACTCACAGCCCATTTGCACCGCGCTGCAGCTGGCTTTGATTGAGCTTCTCAAATCTTGGGGCATAAACCCGTCCAGCGTTGTTGGCCATTCTAGTGGTGAACTGGCAGCAACGTACGCCTCCGGCATTCTTTCCTTCGAGAATGCCTTAATTGCTGCCTACTACAGGGGTGTCCACATGGGCAGTGGTGCAGCAAGTCCCGACAGTGCTCCGGGTGCTATGATGGCCGTGGGAATGACTGAAGCTGAGGCCATTTCTGAAGTTGATGCTTATACTGGGCGCATTTCAATTGCCGCTATGAATAGCCCGTCTAGCTTCACTCTCTCTGGTGACAGCGATGCCATTCAAGAGTTACACGACAAGCTCAACGAAAGGAAAGTCTTCGCCCGGCGCCTCCAAGTCGCGCAAGCTTTCCACAGCCATCATATGCTCCCCCTTGCCCCTGGCTACACGGAAGCCCTGGCCAAGTACCCGGGGTTTAAGGCAAACAAAACCCCAACGGCACTGATGGTGTCTAGTGTTTCCGGCAGGAGAGTGAACACAGCTGCACTTGGCCCTGAGTACTTTGCTGCCAACATGACCGGTATGGTCAAGTTTTCCGATGCTCTCACCGGTATTGTGTTGGATGAGGACGATGCACAGAATGTTGAAGTACTAGTTGAACTAGGACCTCATCCGGCACTCAAAGGCCCTTCCAACCAGACGATTGATTCTCTAAAACTCAAAGTTATTTACCTCGGTACTTTGGATCGCAAACAGGATGCTTATGAGAGCCTTTTGTCGACTGCTGGTCAGCTGTTCGCCCTCGGGTACCCTGTGGACGTTGCACAGATCAATCGCGATTGCTACCAAGATACCTCTTCAGGAGACTTGGTTTGGCCGAACGTCCAGAAAAGTACACTGAAACTGCCTGGCTATGCCTGGGACCATGCCAGATACTGGGGTGAGACCCGCGTGATCAAAGAGCATCGTCTTCGCCCGTTCCGACATGGCATCCTAGGGGCCCCAGTTCCTGGGTCATTGTCCACTCGGCCCCGCTGGAGGAACTATCTTCGGGTATCTGAAATACCGTGGTTGGCGGATCATCGTATTGAGGACAAGATTGTGTTCCCCGCGGCAGGCTATCTCAACATGGCCATCGAGGCTGCCGCGCGTTTAACGGGCAGTTCTGTGGGGCTTATCAAGGCTATAAGTCTGACAGATATCTCAGTCAAGTCTCCGATTGTCATCAGTGAGCGTGGCATGGGCGCTGAGGTTATGCTGGAGCTTTGTCCCAAAGTGGAATCCTCTCGAACCTCATCTTCTGTATGGAACAGTTTTTGTGTATTCTCTGTCGATGAATCTGGAAACCAACGCGAACACTGCACCGGATCTATCATGATTGAGATCGGAACACCCGCCGCTATTGCTCCTGGAGAGGATGGGGAAATTGGTGTTGCGACCTCCCGCACAGTAGGCTCTGGGCAGTACTACCACCGCCTCCATTCCATGGGCCTACAGTATGGCAAGACGTTCCAACTCCTGACTGGATTCATTGAGATAGGCCAAGGAAATGCCACTGCCCCTCTTTGCTGGAATCCTGAGCTCTTTTCTTCGGAGGACAATGATCTTTGCATTGCCCATCCCGCTTTTCTGGACGCGGCCTTCCATGTCCTCTTCGCATCAATTGAGGGAAGCATGGGTAAAACATTAAGATCAGCCTATGTTCCCACTTTCTTCCGGTCAATCAAGATCTCGGGCTTGTTGGACGCGTGGAAATCATCAAAGAGTGGGTTCCAAAGTCAAGTTTTGGTGAAGACAGTTGTGGCTGGGCCCAGAACTGCAACCAATGACCTCCATATCCGAGGCCCTGCAGGGGAGAAGCTTGTTGAGATTCGGGGACTAGAATTGACTAATCTGGGCGGAAATTCCACCGAGGATTCACCTCGTTCTCTCTTTTTTGGCACGGAATGGCAGCCAATGATTACCTCGTTTTCGTTTGCCAACTATAACCCCAACGCTGTTCAAACCATCTCCAACCTGGTCAAGCTATACACCCACCAGTTCCCGAACAAACGAATCCTTCACTGCGCTCCCTCAGAAGGTCTCCTGGCAGAGTCCCTCACTGCATTGCGTGGAAAAGGCATCGAGGCTCGCAGTTTTGCAGAATTGGTCGTCATGCCCCTCCAATCCGCAACTACTGCGACGTTTGAGGCCACTCTCGGACAATGGGGTGGTTTACTTACTGTACTGTCCAAGGATGAGTTGGACGGGAAGGTATTTGACCTCGTAATTGCACCTGAGGCTGACGGCTTTTGCAACTATGTTTCCCACGAAGGCCATTTGCTTGCTTGGGAGGATGATGGCGCCTCACCAAGTGGATTTGCGTCCGTGGTCGAGTCAAATGGTGTTAAAATGTGGGCGAAGGCGCATCAGGTTACCAACGGCCATGTTGAGCGGCCGCTCACCCTTGTCATGCCCGAGCAATCTTCTACTGAGGTGGAGGAACTCGCCGCTAGTTTGGATGCCACACGAGGGGTTGTCGCAGACCGCAAAAATTTCTTGTCGCTCATCAACTCATTCGAGAGCCTGAACCAAGACGTTGTCGTCCTCGCTAGCCTTGGGGAGCCTCTCTTCTTTGGCGACACTATCGCTGCTGGTGCCGAGTTTGATGCCATCCAGGCTTTATTTTTGAAGAGCACTCGCAATATTGTTTGGCTCACGCGCGGCAGCCTTATGGATGTGACCTGTCCCGAACAGGCACTTGTGCTCGGTTTGGCCCGCTCAGCCCGAAGTGAGAACCCCGACATGCGTCTGACGATACTCGACATTGATCCGGCAAGCAAGTGTACTAGCTCCGCCGCTTTGATAATGCAACTCCTCGGCAACAAAATCCTGGAGAATGAAATTGCGGAACGTGGCGGGATCCTGCACATTCCCCGCATCCTGGCCAACAACCAGCTAAATGCCAAGATTCCTGACGGTGTTGGTGCAGCCCCCAGTTTGCAGCGCCTGTACCAGTCGAACCGACCGCTCGCCCTGCGCATTGGCCGTCCAGGATTGTTGGAAACCCTTCATTTCAGCGATGATCTGGAAATTGCTCTGGAGCCACTCGGCGCGGATGAGCTAGAGTTAGAAGTCAAAGCGTCAGCAATCAACTTCAGGGACATCGCAGCCAGCCTGGGCATCATCGATGATTTCCGTCTTGGAGATGAATGCGCAGGCATTGTTCTACGCAAGGGTGTCAATGTCTCTGATCAGTTTAATATTGGCGACCGGGTTGTTGCCTGGCGACCTGGCCAGGGCGCTCACCGCACGGTGGTTAGGAACCCAGCCTCCCTCTGCTGGCGTCTTGGCGATCTGCCATTCAGCATTGCTGCCGCCATTCCTCTGATCCTTACCACAGCCAAATTCTCGTTAGTGGATACAGCACATCTACAGTCAGGCGAGACTGTTTTGATCCACGCAGCTGCGGGTGGTGTTGGCCAGATGGCGATCCAAATTGCGCAGAACATCGGTGCCAATATTATCGCAACAGTCGGTTCCGCTGCCAAGCGTGAATTCCTGATCTCAACATTTGGCCTCAAAGACTCGCAGATCTTGTCTTCACGAGATGACTCCTTTGTTCAAGGCGTCCAGAAATTAACAAATGGAAGGGGAGTTGATGTTGCCCTGAATTCTTTGGCTGGACCCTTACTTCATGCTACCTGGCAGTCTCTGGCTCCGTTCGGCCGTTTCGTCGAAATTGGTAAACGCGACATTCACCAAAACAGTTACATTGCTATGGACCCATTCAGACGAAATGTCTTGATGGCCAGTGTCGATATGGTTACCGTCTTCGAGAAAAACAAAGCTCTGGGTGCTCGAGTCTTTCGAGAGTGTTGCCAGATGGTTCATGACGGACAGATCCAGCCACCGGCACCTATTACCGAGCTGTCCTACGCTGATGCGCAAAAGGGATTCCGTATGATGCAGATGGGTACTACAATGGGTAAGATTGTCTTGGTGCCTGGGCCAGACGACAAAGTTCTTGTGGAACCAACCAAGTTCGGTCACAACCAGCTCTTCAAGGACAATCGCACGTACCTACTCATTGGTGGATTGGGTGGCCTTGGGCGCCGCCTCAGCGAGTGGCTATTTCAGAGAGGCGCACGACGTTTGGCATTCTTGTCGCGGTCTGGCGCAGATAGAACCGACGCTCGCGAGACGGTGGAGTGGCTCGCGCAGCACAAAGTGGAAGTCAGTGTCTTCCGTGGCGATGTCACCAACCAGGCATTTGTGGATGATGCCATCCAACAGATTGGACCGGAGTCACTCGCTGGTGTTTTCCAGGCCGCAATGGTTCTGCAAGATGCGCCCCTCGAAAAAATGAGCTATGCGCAGTGGCAGCGCTGTCTTGCGCCGAAAGTTCAAGGAACACTCAACCTCCACAAAGCGACAGAGCACATTCCGCTTGACTTCTTTGTCTGTTTTTCGTCCGTGTCTTCTATTTTGGGATCAAAGGCACAAGCAAATTATTCTGCCGCCAATACGTACATGGATGCCCTTTGCCGCTATCGCCGCAGCATGGGCATGGCTGGCACCACCATGAACGTCGGCATGATTGTTGGTATCGGAGCGGTGTCCGAGGATTCAAAACTCCAGACTATAATGGAGAGAATCGGATACGACGCCGTGAACGAGCAAGAGCTATTTGCGCAGATTGAAGCAGCGGTTTCAAGCGACGGAAATACTCTGGTGGATGCCCAAGGTCTCGACGCCCATCAGATTATCACAGGAGTCAACCTTCGGAAGCAGGACTATTTCTGGACGTCCGAGCCAAGGTTCCGAAATCTCTATCAGAATCATGATTTTTCAGGATCTACATCGGGTGCGCAAAAACAAAAGAAGTTAATGGTACAGCTTAACGAGGCCCGTGATGAGGCAGACCGGTTGGAGATCCTGACGCAAGGGTTCCTGGAAAAGATCGCGGACGTGTTGTCCGTGGACAAAGACACTTTGCAACCCAACCGAAGTCTTTCGGACTATGGCCTAGACAGCATTGTTGCCATTGAAATCCGACAGTGGATTTTCCAATCTGTTGCAGTTGAGATCGCCATGTTTGATGTCTTGAACAGCGCCAGCATACAGGCTCTTGTCGAAAAAATCGCTAGCATGGTCATTCTATCTTCAGCTGTTTCTGAGGATGCTGCGGATCACAAGGACACCACCAACGAAGAGAATATCCAATCCGCTGGTGCAGGACAACCTGAACCTGGTAACATGAGCCTTACCAGCGAGAGCACCGCAGACGAAGCATTCCCTATGTCGACCTTCCAGCGCCGCCTCTGGTTTGCCCATAACTTAGCCGAGGATCCGTCCGTTCTCAACCTTGTGACCATTTTTCACATCAAGGGTGAGCCAAATGTTCGCCACCTGACGAACGCCTTGGAGGAGCTCAAACGCCGCAATGACATGCTGCGCACGGCTTATTTCGAGGGTGAGGAAATGTCACAACAGTTGGTTATGGACGATTGCAGTGTCCAGGTCCCATTCTTGGACTTCTCGGCGGCGCCAGATGCGGAAAAACGTCTCGAAACCTATGCAATGGGTTTGCGGAATAGTGCACTCGACATTGAGACTGGAGAAGTAATGAAAGCTTCCCTGGTGACACTCTCAGATGCTCAGCACGCCCTTGTGTTGATCCACCACCACATCTGCATTGACCGTGGGAGCAGCCAGTCATTCCTCACACAGTTTACAAGCTTATATGATTGCTTGCGGAGGGGCACAAATCTTGAAACTATCACACAGCCGTCGGTACGCTACGGCCAATTCAGCCGCTGGCACAACGAACGCCTCGTATCCGAGGACATGCAACCCCATCTCGATTTTTGGTCAACCGAGTTCCAGGAAAAGCCAGCGCCCATGAAACTCTTGCCATTTTCGAAGTTGAAGGAGAGACCCGAGTATGATGACCATAAGCGCCAAGTACACCAAACAATTCTGGAGGTGCCGCTGCTGAATCGCATGAAACGCATCTGTACTCGCCTCGCGATGACCCCAGCACAATTCTTGATTGCGGCTTTCCGTGCGTTCCTCTGCCGCTACGGGCAAGAGGATGCACTGACAGTGCACATGGTCGATGGTAACCGGCCTCATCCGGCTGTCAACGATACAATTGGCTTCTTTGTCAACCTTGTGCCTATTCGATTTGCTGACGAGGTCACCGGTGCTACCTTCGAAACCGCACTCCAACAGACTAAATCAAGAATCATGTCGGCGCTCTCTCATTCTGAGTTGCCCTTTGACGCCATCGTGGATGCAGTCGGCGTCGACCGCAGCCCCGCGCACTTCCCCTTGGGCCAAGTCGTCGTCAATTACCAGATACACGGAACCATGCCAGCATTTGCCACTGGCGACTTTGAAATCACGTCTGTTCAGTCCGAAGATATTCCCACAGCATGCGAGCTGGCTTTGGAAGCGCTGGAGGATCCAACCAAGGGCCTACATCTACGTCTAGAGTCATCAACCGCCTTGTACGCCGACGTGGAGATGGACCGATTCCTAGACAACTTCGCCACGTTCATGGGCAGCGCGATCCGTGACCATCGCCAGCCTATCTCTGAGGTCGATTTGGTTGGCCCTAAGGAACTCGACTTTTTGAAGCAAAACATGTTCAATCTAGAGTACGACGAAAGTTCCCTGACCCATCAATCTGTTGCACAACAGATCGTTGAAATCGCCACTCAACAGCCCAATGCGGTGGCAGTTGAGTGCTCAGATGATGACATTCATCTCACCTATAGTGAGCTTCTCAAGTCTGCAGGCGAAATTGCGATGACACTCCGTCGAGCGGACGTCCACCCCGGTACCAGGATTGGAGTCTTGAGCTACCCCGGATCGAGTGCCATCAGTGCCATGGTTGGCACCCTGTTTGCTGGCTGCGGCTTCGTGGCACTTGACCCTGATTTTGCCTTCAATCGCCTTGCGTTTATGATTTCCGACTCGAGCGCTCCTATTGTCCTTGTTGGCCCTGGACTCCGGGAAGTGGCGACCTCACTCAGCACCAAGACATCTGCCAAGTTTCTGGACCTCGACTTGTTCTCGCTTTCTCGAGCGGAAGGAGTACTCAACCAACTCGCCCCAAAGATGGATGACCCATTTTATGTTATATATACATCGGTAACTCCCACCCCATCCCAAGTACATTATGAACCGGACCTAACCATGGCACAGGGCAGTACCGGTACCCCGAAAGGCGTTGTGCTAAGCCAGTCAAATACACAACAAATGTTGAGTACATTGAAGCGCGACTACAAATTCACAAACAAGGACCGGTTCCTTCACCAATCTTCCATTTCGTTTGATTTGTCCATTGTCCAAATCTTCTCCGCTCTTACAGCGGGCGCCCGTGTGTGCGTCGCGTCCCACACGATTCGCAAAGACCCCGTCGCTCTAGCAGCCTTCATGGAATCGTCACAGGTATCGGTCAGCTATTTCACCCCTACCCAGTTTGCTATGATGATGGAACATGCGAGCATGAACCTCAAGCATCTCAGGGACTACCGAGTAGCGTTCTTTGCCGGAGAGCGACTTCCCGTGCGTGTCGCACAGGCTTTCTACGAGCTCGGTACACCCGCAGTGGCCTACAATACCTGGAGCCCCAGCGAACTTGTTGTTCAGACCACTATTCAGCGGGTAGAAATTCCAACCAACGCGACCACCAACATCCCCATAGGATATCCCATGGCAAATACCCGTCACTATATTCTCAGTGAGGAGGGCAAGCCGCTTCCTTTTGGTTTTGTGGGTGAGATTGTCGTTGGCGGCGCTCAAGTTGGCATGGGATATATCAACCGGCCGGAGACGAATGAGAGAGCATTTTCGCCCGACCCATTCTGCTCGGAGGCAGACAAGCAGCAGCGCGGTTGGACACGAATGTTTCACACCGGCGATCGTGGCCGATTCCTCCCCAGCGGCAACCTCGAATTTCACGGCCGAATTGCAGGTGATAAGCAGATAAAGCTTCGAGGCTACAGAATCGACCTTGGGGAAGTCGAGAATCGCCTTTTCGTGGAGGCTAACAAGGACGCAGCTGGTCCCGGCGTTGTGGACTTGGCCGTGGTTGCCCGGTCCATTGCGCCTAAGGCTGACGACTCTTTGACTGACAGCCGTCAACTTATCGCATTTGTTGTACCGAAAAGATCGCTGAACAAACGTGAGAGAGAAGAATTTGCGGCGCAACTTAGTCAGTACGGCTCACGACACCTCAACCCGTACATGCTACCCAACGCCTACCAATTCCTCGCCGCACTCCCAGTGACAATTGGAGGCAAAGTCGATCGTCAGAAGCTCCTATATGGTGACCTTCAACTGACCTATCCCATGGAGGATGTTTCGCACTCGCCGGGTTTGCTCGGCGACCAACATACTAGCGACAACAACCCCAGCCCACTTGTCGGAGCTGTCATCGACGGCTTTCGCGAAGTCCTCAAGCTTCCAGCAGACAGGGCAATCACCCAAACCGACAATTTCTTTGCTCTTGGAGGAAATAGTGTCATGTTGGTGCGACTGCAAGCCCGCCTGAAACGTGCCCTCAAGCGACCTGTGGCTTTAAACCCCATGTTCAAAGCGCCTACGCCCTATGGTATCGCTCAGATACTCAGCGGTAAATCAACTGGTCCCCGTCCTGGAGTAAGTGCGGAGATCCGATGGGAAGAAGAACTGAAGCTCGATGAAAAGCTTGTTCCGTCAACTGTGACCAAGATTGCGGGAAGTAACGTCACCTCAGTCCTTGTCACTGGAGCCGACAGCTTTGTTGGTGTACATATGGTCGCAACTCTACTACAGGACCCAAGCATCTCCACCATCTTCATTCTCGGTTCCCAGAAGGTTCTTGAATACTCGGATCTGGAGGCGGCCCTGACATATTATCGTCTCTGGCCGCTTCTCCCCGATGCTTCGAGTGTGGCGTTGCGAGTCATTACAGTTCCCGGATCGCTTGCTGCAAAGCATTTTGGGCTCACTCGCCCTCATTTTCATCGACTCGGTGGTCGCGTGCAAGCAATCTATCATCTCGGTGGACATGTTTCATTGCTACAATCTTATCATGTCCTCAAGCCACACAACGTCGACTCTGTGCGCGATGTGATTGACCTATCCCGCTGTGGTGGCCAGGCACATATCCACCACCTGTCAACCTGGTCGGTCCCTCACCTTCAGGGATGGTCTACTTCGAAACGCAATTTTCCCGAGCAAACTATTTCCGCGGAGGGCACTGCCAGTCACTTCGAGCCGGAAACGAACAATCGATTTGGATACTTCAAATCACGGTGGGCAGCTGAGCAGCTGATGGATAAGGCGGCGCAGCGCGGGTTTCCCGTCACCACTTACCGAGCATCAGCTGTCACGGGAAGCGTCGTTACAGGTGTAGCTGAGCCCAAGGAGGATTTCATCCGCGCCATGGTTATGAGCATGGTTGAGTCTGGGCTGGTTCCTTCTCTCCCGACCCAGGGTGGCGACTTTGTTGCCGACTTTGTGCCAGTGGACTATTTGACTGATACTTTCCATGCGCTCGCAACGTCGCAGCTCAGTCGTCCTCCTCCCAACTCTGCGGCTGCTTTTTACCATATCTGCAACCCATCACCATTGCCGATTGTCAAAATCCCGGACCTCATTGGCGAGATATACAACGAAAATGATCGGACAGCCAAGGTGTTGCCCGTTCATGAGTGGCTCGAAACGGTCGCGCGCATGGATGAGTCCCTTGACGCCCAGCTCCGTTGGGAGGTTTTGCGAGAGTATTTCACGCTGGGTCACAACATGTTTGCCCTTGATTCCGAAGAAACTCGCAAGGCTATTGCTAAACTCGGCCTTGATGAATGCCCGCCATTGGACGCGGGATACCTTCGCAGAATGGTACGATCCTCTGAGAAGAGCTGATGCAACGGAGGCGACGAATTGATGTAAGGTTTTATTGTAAACATGTCTGATTTTATTCTTGCGATTTTCAGTTATTGTCATTGTCCTCAATAGTCTATTTTGAATAAATTTATAATAGCTTGAAGCCAGCACTCATACGTGATTCGTACCCTAGCTTCCTCAAGGTGTCCGAGGTCACTAGTGGAGATGGGGTCGCCGCGCTTGCTCCAGGGCTCGACATACCGCATGCCGGCATTGGAGAGGCCAGTGAAGATCTGATCCAACGAAAAGTCAAACGTGAATGCGCTTTGTTGTAGAACGCGCTCCGCTCCGAGCTTGTAAGTCTTGGTGTAGCCCTCAATCTCGTTACGGGTGCCCGAGTGCTTGACCATGATGCCCCTGGCCTTGCCGTGGCCACTGACAGCCGAGGAAGTGCGTCGTGTGCCGGACGGACGGATATGGCACCGTGGAGACTGCTGCCAGCAACATGCAGTAGAGCAACGTGGCACGGGACGTATCAGCCGGTGATTCCCCTTTTGATGCCTCAATTCATTTTATACAATTTATTTCATCATTTTCAGCCATTGTAGCGTGCCCAAAATCCAGTCGCCAAGTAACCAGTGTTCTTAGCCAGTCTTTTTCGGGGACCGGCGACCGCCCACGTTGCCGAGAGGCTACCACACGGGATGGTCAGGCACAGGAGGCCCAGGTAGGCTTAGCGGTTGCATCGCCCATAGCCGAACGGCGCTATTGTGCTGGAATAGTGAGATTCGGGGTGATGCGCCACTGGTGTCTGCGGCTTTACTAAGACGGATCCTGACCTTATATTACGCTGCGTTAGTCTTGCGGCTGCACTGTAGCTGTCTTCTAACTGGTCGCTACGTCACTGGCACACCACCACGCCGTCCGCCGTTGTCGCTGCAGCACCCGCATCTTACCTTACCCTCCCACCACAAATTAATTTATCCCCTCGACTTTTTTTTCCCTCTCCCCAGCTGGTCAATTCCTCACGCGCGTATTTCTCCTTTATCCTCCTCTTCTTGACCATTCACATTCTGCGCGTTTGGACGCACCCGAGCCGCCCAGCTTCGCCCCACGCTGCCCAAAAGTTGCCTCGGCCCCAGCAAACCCAAATCTGGGGAACATTCGCCAGAGCTTGTGAAACGTCCCTCCCGCGTCCGCCGAACCGAGCCAATTCTTTCCCTTCCGACATTCACCACACACCTCAATCACAGCCGCCGCCATGCCCACGTCAGGCTCCTCCACCGCCACCACCGAGGCCGTCGCCCAGATCGAGCAGAAGCTGCCCAGCACCGAAGAGGTCAAGGCGAAAGCCGCCTCGGGCCTGCTGAACCAGCTCCGCGACACGGCCGCCGGCGGCGTCGGCGGCTTCTGCGCCGTCATCGTCGGCCACCCCTTTGATCTCGTCAAGGTCCGCCTGCAGACGGCCGAGCGCGGCACCTACTCGTCGGCCATTGACGTGGTCAAGAAGAGCGTGGCCCGCGACGGCCTGCGCCGCGGTCTGTACGCCGGTGTCAGCGCGCCGCTCGTCGGCGTCACTCCCATGTGTGCGTCTTTACATTACCCGTGTCCGGTCGTTTCCCGCTAATTCGTACAGTCGCCGTCTCGTTCTGGGGTTATGGTGTCGGCAAGCAAATAGTCACCAGCGTCTCCAGCGTCGGCCCCGAAGGCCTCTCCATCGCCCAGGTGTCCGCCGCCGGTTTCCTCTCCGCCATTCCCATGACCGCCATCACGGCGCCCTTTGAGCGCGTCAAAGTCATCCTCCAGGTCCAGGGCCAGAAGGCGCTCGCGCCGGGCGAGAAGCCCAAGTACAACGGCGGCGTCGACGTCGTCCGCCAGCTCTACAAGGAAGGCGGCGTGCGCAGCGTCTTCCGCGGCAGCGTCGCCACGCTCGCCCGCGACGGTCCCGGCTCCGCCTGTTACTTTGCCGCCTACGAGTACATCAAGCGTCGCCTCAGCCCCAAGGATCCCGTCACCGGCCGGCCCACGGGCGACCTGAGCATCGGCGCCATCATCGCCGCCGGTGGTGCGGCCGGTATCGCCATGTGGATCCCCGTCTTCCCCATCGACACGGTCAAGTCGCGCCTGCAGACGGCCGAGGGCAACGTGACGCTGGGCGGCGTCATCCGCGAGCTGTACGCCCGCGGCGGCTACAAGGCCTTCTTCCCTGGCTTCGGCCCTGCGCTGGCTCGTGCCGTGCCGGCCAACGCGGCCACGTTCTTGGGTGTCGAGCTGGCTCACAATGCCATGAACAAGGCGTTTGGCAAGGCCGAGTAATTTATGGAGTTTACGGTAATTGTGAAAAGCATGCATAGAGATATCTAGAATAGAAATACATGTACAGATCAGTCGTCTGCATCCAAGTAATTAGTCGTATCCAGTGGCGTGCAGTAATAGTGACTGTAGTGTCAGTTGCAGTAATAGATAGTGACTGTAGTATTAATCGTATTCATATATGTACTGTAATCCAGCGCTTCGTAATTCATCAAATAAAAACAGTGTCAATCACCAAGTCGCACACCTCACTGAGTGTGGGCAGCTGGCCGCGCTCCAGCATCCTTCGCAACCCAATGTCGTGGCTTCTGTTAATGTGCCCCGTCGCCAGAAACGCCTTTTCGCTGCCCGACAGCTCCCTCTTCTCCAAGTCCTTCCACTGGCGCTCGGCATGCTCGCGCGCCTCGCGCAGGATGCGGTCCGTGTCCTCCGACTCCCACAGGTTGCAGCGGTCGCACTCCTTGCAGGGCCGCGGGTCGCCGTCGGGGCGGAAGTGGTCGCAGAAGTGGCGGTAGCCCTCGTCGCCGAGGTCGGCGCGGCAGACGTAGCACATCTTGTAGCCGCAGGGGCAGGTCAGCTTGTTACAGCCGGAATTCTTGACAAAGGACGTGTTGCAGCGCGGGCACACGCGCTTGACGGCCATGCTCATGGCCTGCTCGACCTGCGTGCGCAGCGCCACCAGCGACGACTCGTGGCAGATGTGAATGTCCTTCCAGGACTTGTGGCAGACGAGGCACGAGACGCGCTTGCAGTCGGGGCTCTGGCAGGCAAACTTGATACCCCGCCGTCGGCGGCTGTGTCGTCCAACGGCCTGCGTCCAGTGCTTCTTGATAAACGGCGTTAGAGGCACGCACGCCGACGCAAAGATGCACAGCAAGGTGACGAGGAGGGCCAGTGGCAGAAGCAGTAGGAGGGCAATGGCCGTGGCGCCGAGAAATAGCATCTGATAGCCGCTATCAAATCGGATGCGCAGTCCGGCTTCTTCTGCCGGGACGTAGAGGTCGTCCACCTCTGCGTAGTTGCAAAATGGGCATCGGATGAGGGGGAGTTTCGACTCGATAAGACCATGGTCAGCCAACCGACGGTCAAGTTTGAGGAGCATGTCAGCGCCGCCTTTTTGCTGGCCCATGGCTTGTCGTAATTGTTCATACGGGACCTGCCCTGGACATCTGTCGCCCTCGGTAGAGAGGCACTTGAGGGTTCCCGTTTCGGCGTTGACACTACTCTGCCAGCCCTGGCCAAAGAGTGCTTCTTTCATCGAGTGCTGAATGCAGTTGAAGCAAGTCATGTGCCCAGACTTGGTGCACGAAGTCATCTCTTCAAACGGGGCTGTGGTGAAGCAGCATCCGCACTCGTACGTAGCCCCAAGCTCTTCTGCCTCCTGCAGATTCAATGTTTTGGCGAATTCGCGATCTGAAGCCTCCTTGGTCTCTTTATCCCTGGCCTTGAGCGGTGCCACCAACGTTTCATATAATTCTCTATCCAGCTCGGCACTGCCTGTCGCGCGAATGGTGGGCAAGATGTAGCCTTGGCCGCTCGACTTCCATATCACGAGCGGGTGATTCTCGGCCTCGCCGGTAGCTATAGGTTTTCGTCGAAAGAATATGGAAGATATCGTAAATCGCCAAGACTTGGACGACAGCGTGGCGAGGGTCCGCCGCGACTCGAGATATGTATAGTTGGATTCGGCGAGGACGCCGTCGATCGTGGAGCGGGAGAGGCCGCGAAACTCCTGCCAGGCGAGCGCACGCACCGCTTTCTTGTACTCGGGGCTGCGAAATGCGTCGGCGCGGGCTACACCCACAGCCGCCGGGCCGGCCGGGCCGTCCTCCTTGTCGGGGACTCGCCAGCGGCCCTTGACCCAGGTGACGCGGTTCTTAAGCAGCGCGTCCGCGACGAGGGCGAGGCGGGACTCGCCGTCAAAGTTGGACAGAAGCTCGCGAAAGACCTCGACCTGGATGTCGGGGAAGACGGCGGCCAGCGCCTCGAGGCAGCTGTTGAGCTGGTGCAGATCGGGCCGCTCGGGTGGCACGCAGGGCAGCTGCGCGGCATCGTAGATGTAGTCGGGTAGCAGCTCCGCCTCGGCGGCGGCGGCGGCGGCAGCGGCCTTAGCTCGGTTCGCGGACGCCTTGTCGCCCGACGAAAGGATACCGAGGGAGACCATTTTAAGCGGTCATGGTCAGCGGGCGTGAGGTGATGGCGGTTGGATGTTGTTGAACAGCAGGACGGGCGGGAAGTGTCAAGACTGCCACAGCGCCCCACAGTTGCGCAACGGCGCCCAACAAATCGCGTTATGCCTGTCGGATGGTATTCTATATAATTTTCAGACCATAACGCCGTCTACTCTATTTACAGTGCATGTACAATATTTATTCACGCCGGCTTTTGTCCCCATACGTCGGCCCAGTCCATGTAGGCGTGCGCGCTGTGGTCCTGCACAGAATCCAGGACTTCTTGCCCCAACTCAGCGGCTTCGTCTTGGTCCAAGCCGAGAATGTCGCGCTTCGCCAAAACTGCGAGGGCGAAATCCAAAACAATGGCTTGCTGAAACAGACCCATTTCTCGTGCGTTGTGCTCGCTCGGCCAGCGCCCCATGGGAATCTTATTGCGGCGGGTCGAAACATTGACAAATCCAACCTCGCGAAGCAAATCAGGCAGTTTTAGTGCAATGTGCAAATTCCATTTATATACCTCCGTGAAGGGTCCGTCGATCAGATCGTAGATGCGGTTGACAGGATGGTCATCGCCGACAGATCCGTCGTTGGAATAAACTTGGGGAACAATATCATGGCATTCGATCCAACCGCCAGGTTTCAGACGACTGTGACATTAGCGAGTGTCTAGATTCTAGAAGGGGATACATACTCGTAAATTGTTTGAATCATCCGTTTTGGATCGTGGATGACTTGCATCAAGAACCGGCAATGGATGAGGTCCGCATTGTTGTAGATGCTTGTCCACGGGCGGTAGCTGTCTTCCAGGTCCTCCACGCGATATTCAAGATTTGGAGGCGTCCAGCTGGGTTGGATAGCAGAGATATCGGTCCCAATAACTCGAGCGCTGGGATATTTTTCTGCGACTGTAACCAATCACGTTAGTGAACGCAATGTAAATGGCACCGTGGGGCGCGAACCATCCATTGCCCATATGCCGGTGCCAGTCCCAAGATCGACAATCTTTTGAGGCAGGCGACCGATTGGGGCAAAAAAGAGTTCGCCATTGAGGATGTGGTCTAGGTAGAGCCTGTGCTTGATGCCCTCGCGAAGCTGCTCGGCCTCGTCGTTGGGCAGGCCGTAGCGATCGGCAATGACGCCTTGATAGCGGCTGGCCATGTCAGCGGGCGACTGTCAACTGCGCGAGGTAACATACCGGCCATGCTCGTAGAGATTGAGTAAACGGTTCGTCTTGATCGAGGTGAACTCGGAGGCCGAGAAGGACTCGGCGTAGTCAGAAGTAGAGTCAAAGTCCTGGTTAGGGTCCATGGCTACGGTGCGCTCGGCTTGCGCGGTGTCGCATCAAAAAGGACGCAATGCCCTGGTGTAGAGTGTAGACAAACCCAGCACTCGGCCGCATCGGATACGAGGAGTTCAAGGTGAAAGAGACAAGAAAGGCATGGTAGAGGGTGACGGAGGTTAAAAAGGCAAATGCAAGGTGCAGCAACCAACAAAGCCGCCAAAGAAGCTCCACTCCGGGACGGTGCTAGCGCCGCCGACCGAGTTCGGGATCGCGAATAAGCCGCTGTTGGTCTAGCAGGGATGTTCGGCGAGACAAGTCGCAGGCCAAGCAAGGCCGTGGTGCCTAATTAGAAGTGCCGTGATATTGAAAGTCGTGGGCTTGTTATCTTGTTGCGGTACCTCGATCGCGGCGGCGCAACGACGTAGCCACTGAAGGGAGCCACTAAATGATGATGGATGCGCTACGGGTAGCGTGGCCGTCATAGGTGGCTTGCGCCATGATGGAGCAGAACGATTCGGCCGAATTGAGAAGTGGGCGCCGTGATGGATTAGGAAGGGCAGACAGCAGAATCACAAAGGATGGGCATAAGAAGAGAAGATCCCGGGCAGAGTTGCGAGTTTCGAGGCCGTAATAGCAGAGCCTAGCGCAGCCGGGCCGGGAGGCGAGCCAGGGTCGGACGGTGCTGGCAGGGTGCTGGAACACCGGCGAGAGAGCGATGTAGCACTGCACCGTGGAGGTTGCAATGGGAGCCGTGCAAACGAACAGGCAAGGACAATTGAGGGACGAAGAAATTGCCGAAAATGTGTAAATTCCATGCTTTGAATAATGATTTTATTATACTTAAATGCATTTCTGTACGCCGTACTTAAACATGTGTTGGTAATGCTGTAATGCTGCCAAAGACGCCCCACCACTGGGCATGCGCGTTGCCCATTAAACTCGTTACGCGGGTCGACCCGTGGAGACTCCAAGGCGCGTCTTGGTGGCCGTCTCCCACCGCGTCCGCGATAAACACCCACACCACTTACTTTACCTTTTTCTTAGCCAAGCATTGATTTATGCTCATCCGCACAAGGACGCAGCCGCTCAGTGCCGTCCACGATACTTGCCATCCGAACTATATTTGACAGCATTTACACGGACGCGAATCCCTCACAACACCGCTGCCTCAGCATCCCATGCATCCAGAGGCTGGCCGGCCCCGACCCGCGCATAGACTCCCGCCGCCATGTATCTACCGCGGTCGTTGATCTCGAAACTCTATATTCACCTCCAGAATTCGCGACACCCGCTCTCGCCGCCCGTTCTCATCCTCGTCGCCCTCGAACCCGATGCTCTCTGCGGCTGCCGCATCCTGACGCGCCTCCTCAAGCATGACTACATCCCGCACAAGATACAGCCCATCTCGGGCTACGCCGACCTCGAAAAGGCCGGCAAGGAGCTCGTCGCGCCCATGATGCAGACGCAGGGCGGTGCGGGTGGCCTTGTCGTATGCCTGGGCGTTGGTGGCATGGTCGACCTAGGCCCGTTGCTCGGCCTCGAGCCAGAGGGCGAAGAGAATCCGTACAGTGGCGTGGAGGTGTGGGTGCTCGATGCTCACCGGCCGTGGAACTTGGCCAACGTTTTTGGTGGCTTTCCGCTGCAAGCTCCGACGGGAGATGAGGTCACATATCAATCGCGAAGCCCAGTGGGCGTAATGGGCGGCGGCATTGGACGCGCCTACAACTCAGATCGCGGCGGCATTATCGTGTTTGACGATGGTGACATTGAGGAGGACCTCATGACGGAGCGCGCTGCCTATTTGGCGCTGGTAGACATGCCAGACATTGACGACGACGAGAACGGCGACTACGGACTGAGCGACGATGACGAAGACGAGCCTCGAGCTCTTGCAGGCCAGAAGCGCAAGAGCTTATCTGGCAACGATGACGGATTGAGTGATGATGATGATGATAGACCCCACCAACGACGGAGAAGCAACTCGGTATGTGCATCTCTTGAAACGTGTGGCCCCAGCTAACCCTCTCAGTCGAGTCCAATCCCCGATTCCCCGCGACGCCCAGCGCAACGAGGCCTAGTATCACTCCGAGACCCGGAAGCCGGACTGTCTAGCGATCCCATCGAGCCGCCATCCGGCGCACAAGAAACCCCCGCACCTTCGGCGCGTGCCCTTCGTCGAAAGCTGTTACGAATGAGAACGGAAAACGAATCGGTGCTGCAACAATACTATAAGATGGGCTCGTCATTCTCGGAGCCCATCTCCTCCATGATGTACTCGTTGGCCTCAGAGTTGGGTCGCGAAGACAACGATCTACTTTGGCTTACCATTGTTGGTGTGACGTCAATGGAGCTATACGGAAAGTCTTCGGCGGGCGTGGCCGCGCCAGTACGCGCGTCAGACAAGAGTCGCCCAACAGGATGGATGGGAGTGCGTGGTGCACGACTACGCCAGCTGCTACGAGACGAGGTCCGTCGACTGAATCCCCCAGAAATCGCCAACGGACGCGTCGCACCCGAGAACACGGGCGTCATCCCGACCACAGCCCGCAATCCAGAAGACACGGGCATCAGACTGTCTCCCGAGCCGCGCTTCCTGCTCATTCGCCATTGGAGCTTGTACGATAGCATGCTGCACTCGCCATATCTATTCTCGCGCTTGAAGACTTGGAGCGAATCCGGCATCAAGCGCCTACACAAGCTGCTGGCCAAGATGGGCGTCAGCCTTGCACAGTGTAAGCAGAGCTACACACACATGGACATGATGCTCAAGCGGGAGCTGCGAGCCAAGCTTCTCAAATACGGCTCCCTCTACAATCTGGACGAGATGGTACCAGCGGTGGATACAGACGGCAAAGACCGAGCAGGTGCCAAAGACGGGTGGGGGTTCGTGCGAAGCTGGGGTTGGCGCGCGACGCTTTCTGCGCAAGACGTCGGCGTCGTCATCGGTGCTCTGCTCGAAGTTGGCAAACACGGACAGGCGTTGGACGTCGCATACGCTGCCAGCCAAGCCAACCGCGAGATTGAGGACGACGCCGAAGTAACCGCTCAGGGCGAGGAATGGGTAGGGCGGTTCTGGGAGGCCTACGATGCGCTCGAGGATATCGACGCACTGAAAGCTGGTCTTCCGACGGCCCAGTTTTTACATCGTGCCATCTACAGAACCGGCACTTCGCTCATCAACAAGAAGCAAATCAAGCACCTGCGCGCATTCCGCTTATGCGTTGTCAAGGATGGTCCTGATGTGCCGCTCTTTACTCACCCGTCGGCGTTGACGAAGCTCTCGCTGTGGATTGGCGAAGCGCTTGCAGAACAAGAGAGAGAGTCCCAGGGAAAGCTGTCACACGGCGGACGCGGAACGCCGTTGGTCGTGGCCAGCCTGCACGAAAAGCGCGGAATTTACGTGGTGGTGGGCACCGGCGGCGGCGGCGGGCCCGACTCGACGTTTATGGACAAGGAAACGGCGAAGCAAAGACAGCAGGCCAAGGAGGCCAAGGCGAAGAGGAAGGAAGAATCCCGTCTAGCCAAGGAGCGCGTCAAGTCGCAGAAGCGCGCGGCGAAGGAAGCGGCCGGCGAAGAAGTCGACGAGCTGGAGACGGAGTCGGAGGGTTCGGACTCGGAGGACGATTCCGACGATTCCGACGACGGCGACGACGGCGAGGAGCACGAGAAGGGCTACGGGCTGAACCGATTCGGCAGCGCGTTTCAGGAAGTCGTTGCCGAGACGAGCGCGCGCGTGCGAATCGACAGCTTCGAGCACTGCGTGGTGGAGGTGAAGAAGGAAGATTTGGGTGGTTTCCTGGAGAGCCTGAGCATGAAGGCGGTTGTCGGATGAGTTTGTCATGAAGGCGGTTGTTGGATGAAGTTTTGTCATGAAGGTAAATGGGTATAGCGAGTGATTTGGTTTCATTTGAGGCATGCATGCCAGACGCATTGGTCTTGTCATCTTTTTAGTAGTCTTTTTTCTTTCACAACATGGTGGACGGCGCCTGGATGGGAAGCATTTTTTTGTATTTGTGTGTATTCGACGGCTTGAAACAGCATCATGATAGGCAGACAGGCAGGCAGGCAAGCAGGCAGGGATTACGGAGTCGGCTGGGTTGACCATGTTGGAGGGCATTCGCGGTATCGATATTGATATTAGACGGCAATATGATTTTCGGCATTTACATAAAGAGATGACAGGCGCGGTGAGCAAAAGCATGTGTGGTGAAGAAGACGGGGCATGCTGCAATAGCATTTCAAATAAGAGGCGGGCCGTTGGTAAGGACCTACCTACTTGGGCAAGCTGGCAGGGTTTGCGAGTGTGGCAGTGCATGCGATCGTGAGGCGACGATGGGTGGATGTTGAGTTTGAAGTGGAGGGGGGCCTGCAGTAGCTTCGGAGCAACGGTTTGTTTTCGTCTCATCATTACGTTGTTGAAAATAGCAACGTGTCTTGTTTTCAATTTGTTTCCGCTCTTCTTTCATATCATTCGAATCCTTCGGCAAGTAGATTTGTCGCAGATGTCATGGTATGAAGCAGGTGAGGTACTGAAGAAGCATAATGTAGGAGCGGGACCTGCACCCAGCGGCAAGCCTATTTAGTGGAGATCGGGAAAGGGACGGAGGCTGGAAGAAGACCTGCGCGCGCTCGTGATTGCAAATAGAAGCCGGCTTGGATGGTTGGGTGGTGGTGGTAGGCAATGATACCGTCATTTGTTGCCGTTACCTAACACCAAGGCGCGGGTCTGCAGGGTTCAGTGGTTGACGATTGGAGGCCCCACTGGAAGGGACGAGAAACGGGCGCTGTAGGCTGGCGTGGACAGGCAAGACAGGTAGCACAGAGTGGTAACACAGGTAGGTACAGAGTAGGTACCCCAGACAGAGGGGCCGAGGCCTGGTCTGGACGGCCCTGTGGGCGGCTTCCCAAACTAAATGCACTATGTTACAGCGGGCGAAAGTGTGTAGAGAGCTTGCGTTGCAGTGGTCCAAGCACCTGTGAGGGCGCTGTAGGTGCCCAGGTGCAATCACTGCAATCTTGTCGCTGCTCCCCTCACAGAGCCGCCACGGGCACCCTCACACGGTTCTTCTTGTTTCGTCCGTGTTTCCTCTGCCACATCGGCTCCGCCTCTAGAAAACAAACCTCTTCTCTCCCTTTTGACTCCCAAACCTATCGAAAGATCCTAGGAACCAAACTCTTTATCGAACCTCGTTCCCTTTGATAATCCCGAGCGGTCCTTGCTTTTCCACGGTCGTCTCCACCGCCGCCGCCGCCGCCGTCCCTTGCTTTGAGCAATTCATTTTCTGCCAACCGACCCGACCCCTCCATCACCCAACGACCTAGTTCGCTACCGCAAGGCCAGAACATTTTATTCCTCGACCGGTACCATCTTCCTCATCGCATCGCCCGTCTTTTCGATAACCGTACTCACATCCATCCGTCCTGCAGGCCAAGCCGCACCTCACCGAACCCGGTCTATCGATTGCCGCACCGGCGCCGGTTCCCTTACCCCTCCGCCGTCGTCGCCGTTCCTTGACCGACAGCTCTTGATCCTCCTCCACGAAACACCAAACCCCCTCCGACAGACATCAGACATGGGAAAATCGTGAGTCGCCAGCCCATCTTCCCTCATCCCGCGCACATTTCCTGGCCGGCCCCGTGATGCGCAGGCCTGCGCTGGTTTGTTTGCCCTGGGGCGCGAGAGCACATCTCTGTCGTCCCTGTCGCTGAGAGTGCGCCACGCACGTTGGAGGCCCCCTCCATGAGCCCCTCGCCTAGCCGCCCAGAGACGTCATTTTGCAGCATCGCTGGCCGAGACATTCTGCAAGCCCCCCAATATTGCAGCGCAAAACATTTTCGCTAACCGTGGTACCTTTGCGCCACCGCTAGGCAGTCCAAGCTTTCCCAAGAACAGCTCCTCGAGCTGCAAAAGTCGACGCACTTTGACAAGAAGGAGCTGCAGCAATGGTACAAGGGTACGTTTCAACTAAATGCTCCGACGCGCCGCCATGGACTCTCACCGAGCCGAGGTTCTTGCTTCATGCATTTTATAGCAGCCCACGGAGCCGCCCCTCGTCGTGGTTAACGATGACGCTAACAACCCACAGGTTTCCTTAAGGACTGCCCCTCGGGTCTGCTCAGCAAGCAAGAGTTTCAAAAGATTTACCGCCAATTCTTCCCCTTTGGCGACCCGAGTTCCTTTGCCGACTATGTATTCAACGTCTTTGACAGCGACCGCTCCGGCACCATTGACTTCAAAGAGTTCATCTGCGCCCTGAGCGTTACTAGCCGCGGCAAGATGGAGGATAAGCTCGACTGGGCCTTTCAGCTCTACGACATTGACCGCGACGGCAAGATCACCTACGACGAGATGCTCCAGATTGTGGAAGCCATCTACAAAATGGTACGTAACATGCCGATGATGCCGAAACCGCAAACCCTAACATTCCCTAGGTCGGCTCCATGGTCAAGCTCCCCGAAGACGAAGACACCCCCGAGAAGCGCGTGCGCAAAATCTTTCGCATGATGGACAAGGACGAGAATGGCAGCTTGGATCTCGAAGAGTTCAAGGAGGGCAGCAAACGTGACGAGACCATTGTCTCGGCCCTCTCCCTCTACGACGGCCTCGTCTAAGCGGCGAGGCTCCCGGTTCGCTCAACTTTTGTACATACATATAAAAAACCCAGCAAAGCAGGTGCAACGCGTCATGGTTCAGTTAGTTTGATTATTCTCTTTTTTTACGTTTTGACTTGATTTTATGCCGTTGTTTGATTTCATGCGTGACAGGAGATGTGAGATGTCATCTATTTCATGTATAAGCCAGGCACAGGCACATCCTTGGACAGTGAGTTGTGATATGCATAGCGATGGACCAATACTGCGAATACTGTATTATTACTTTTCAGAGAAAATTGAATATCTGTATTATTTGTGCTATTTCATCGTAACGCTTGAACTGCTCTCTACTGTGGGGTCATTTCATCGTCCCGCTTCGCAACTCATAGAATCTTCATCTCAACTTGACCTCTTCACATCCAACGACATACACGCCCACCATGTCGTACGCAGAGCTCTTTGAGTCGATCCTCGAGCCCGAGATCCAAGACGCCGAAGAAGGTGAACCACCACTGACTTTGTATCTCTGCTGCTGTTCTTTATGAACCCCCCACTGACAGCATCAGAAACATTCTGGCTCTACTCCCAGCCCATCCCCTCGTCCAACCTGGGCTTCGTCGACCCCAAAGCCAGCGCTGTCGACGCGCACGTCGCCGGCGTCGACTACACCATCCACCAGTCCCCTGGCGTCCTCTCCTCCGACCGCGCCGGCGGCACCACCGGTGCAGGTACGTCTTTAACACCCAATATCCCCCCGTCCTCCTCCGTCATTCCGCTAACATGTCTCCCACCCCAGTGCTGTGGAAGATTTCACCCATCTTTGCCGGCTGGCTTGCCTCTCCCACCAACTTCCTCTTCCCTACTCTTCTGAACGCGTCCTCTGCCGTCCTCGAGCTCGGCTGCGGCATCTCCCCGCTCAACGCCTTTGCGCTCGCCCCGCGCGTCGCCGCCCATACCCTCACCGACCAGGCCTACGTGCAGCGCTTCATTCAGCGCAACCTCGACGAGAACCGCTCCCTCCTTCTCTCATCTTCTTCCTCCTCTCGCGCACCCTCCTCTCGGAAATCAAAATCCAAACCTGGAAAAGCGGCGGTTTCAGAAGACGTCGGCATCACGTTTGCGACGCTCGACTGGGAGACGGACAGCCCCGTGCCGCCCGCGCCGCCCGCGCTGCGGAGAAGCTTTGACGCGGTGCTGGCGTGTGACTGCGTGTACAACTACGCGCTGATCCCGCCGCTGGTGCAGACGTGCGCGGAGGCGTGTCGGTTACGGCAGAAGGAGGAGGAAGACAGCGGTGAAGAAGTGGGCGCAAGGCCGAGCCTGTGCATCGTTGCGCAGCAACTACGCAACGACGACGTGTTTAAATCCTGGCTCGAGGCCTTTGTCAAGGACTTTCGGGTCTGGCGTGTCTCAGACGACAAGTTGCCCGAGGCGCTGCGGCCGAGTGCTGGGTTTGTGATACACGTGGGCATATTACGAGTATGATTTATGAAATAACACGCTTTTTCGATTTTTTTGTTCTTTCTTCTTTTCTAGATTATCGAGTAGAGTGAGGATTGCCCCCATCAGACTTTGTATACATTACCGCGCCAGTGGCGCCAGAGTTGAGTTATATAAACCAAACGCCATATCCCGTCTTTGTACGTTTCCAACCTTTCCGGGAACCGCAAACCTCCGCCACGTCCATACCATTTATCCAATGATTTTAGTTGCCAAACATGTTTGATTCACCACCCATATTCATGCCCATGCCGCCCATATTCCCCATGCCTCCCATGTTTTCCCCGCCACCCATATTCCCCGTACCTCCCATTCCTCCCATGCCACCTGATGGGTCTCCAAAGTTGAATGTATTGAAATTTTGAAAAATAGATCCGTCTTGATACCCGGACAGGATATACGACCAGTCCATGTCTGTGCTATCCATGTTGGAGTCGCCGCCTTGTGCACGGTTCATGGCTGCACCCGGAGAGTTGGCCATGTTCGGCGTCATCTTGCCAATGCCGCTATCGCTGTGCGATCCCGGCGTGCTGTATGCTGGCGGCGATGGCTTCGGCACTGTTAGGATCTCGGGGGGCTCTTCCAGGGGATCCGGTAGATTCTGCTCCTTGGCGCGTCGTCGTCGCTCGACGAATTCTTGCAAAAGAATAATGAAATGGGGCGCGGGTGCCTGCTGCCCCTGCTGAAACAGCGCTGATTCGCGCGCCTTCCATGCCTTGACAAAGAGGTGGCCAAACGCCATGTGCATGGGAGAGTGCAGGCCATGCATCATGCCACGCAGGGAGTGGTTGGTCTCGATCGCCGTCCATGCACGATCAACTTCGGGTCCCAGCAGTCGGAATCGAAGCTCATTGACGAGAAACATATATGCCGGGAAGGGGAAGTGGTGATGGGTGAACCAACGATAGCACTTGAGATTGTCTCTGGATTGCAAAATGTTGTCGTGTTCCAACATTTGCGTGGCCTCAATAAACAAAAACTGGCGGTCGGCTTCGTCCGTGGGAGATGTGTGTCCATGGGCAAGCCTGACGAGATACGTGATGACGCGAAGCCTGCTGAGGGCCTGACGAGTCATTGTGAGAGTAAAGAAGTGGAAAGGGATGTTGGGGTCGCAATGAATGAGGTATGTACCCTCAATGTGCGCGCAAAATCCGTCGATTGTGTATGATTTCTTGTCCTTTCCAAGCGTCATGATCATGACTTTGGCAGCGGGCTTTTCCAATGACTGCGGAGATGAGAAATGACGATCCCAGTCTTCCGGCGTGGCCATGGCCAGCTCTGCGCGGATGAGGGCAAAGATCATTTCCGTAGCACCCTTGTGAGCTGTGGGCGATTCGGCTTGCTCGAGGTGCAAGTCTGCATCGTTGATGTTGAGTGGTAGATTGGTGTCATTGGGCACTGCCAGAGCTGTCACGGCCGCGCCAGTCATCTCTCCAATGCGTCGATCATAGGAGGCAATAGACCACCAAAGACGGCGCCGCAATTCGGTTTCATATGCATTCAGTCCTTGACCAGTCGGATCCCGGTGTAATCCCATGTGGTGAGCCATACGTACCACCATGCCCATTGTGGAAAACACATGGCGAGGATCGAGGAACCAACGGATGGCCAACTATTGAAAATTAGTATAGAAGGTATGGATAGGATGCATTGTACGAACCATGTACATAAAAAATGCTTGTAGTGTCATAATATCAGTGGCGCGCATAAAGTTGGCGTTGATGAGAGCCTGTTGTAGCCCTGCAAAGAACTGGCCCAGCAACTCCTGTTTTTCGGTTTGAAAGCGCTGCTGCACTTCTTGTTCATCGAGAGATGACACGGCCATCAAGTAAATGGCAAACATCAATGCTTCCATGTTCTTTGGGGCTTGGTCGGGGTCACCAGAGTAAACGATGACCTGTTGTTGGATGGTGGGCACATGCGTGAGTTTCAGTATCGGGTTCACATAGTCAATGTAAATCTGCCAAAGCTGAAACATTTGTATCGTAGAAGGACGATAGACCGCAAGTGGCACCTCCTGGTCACTGATGAGAAACGGGAAGGGGTTTCGGTTGCTGAACATTTTGTCAAAAGCCTTGTAGATGGTGGGATAGTCCGCTTCATCATCAGAAGAGTCGTCCAAAAGGCGATCATGTGCTTTAAACTAAAGTAAGTTAGCACGGTATGGTGACCAATGAGACACTATACATACTGATTTATTGTGCATCTTCAGAAACGAGCCAAGTTTCCACCGGGCGCCACGAGCGTGAAGCGAGGATGCCGGCGATAAACCCTCAGATGGGCTTGTTTTGAGATTTTCAAAGTCATTTTCCAACTCCTCAACCTCGTCGCCCACAGCCTCGGACTTGGTGTCGTGGTCAAGGGCATCGAATTTGATGTTGTGTTCCCGCAGCAAGTCTTCATACTTCTTAAGCCGTTCTAGTAGGTCTCTCTCCTGCAGGCGCTTCTTCCGCCTCCGGGGTGGCTGTGGTGGCACAACGCGACACTCAGCACCGGCTTTAACGCAGTTGGAGCAGGGCTTTTGCTTGTCGCACCGCACTTTGCGCTGCTGGCAGAGAACGCAGCTGGTCCCACGGGTCAACTTCATGGCTGCGAGATCTGGTTGTGGGTTTGATGGCCCCATGTTCGGGGCCGGGGCTTGGCTATTCGAAGCCATGGTCGGGTATATTTATCAGCTCCGGTAACCGTAATGCCAGCTGGCCCGGCAGGACGCGAGCGCGCGCGAGATGAGCTAATGGTTACGGCGCAAATTGCATAAGTTTCCAGGCAGGTGAAGAGTCTGTCAGACACAAAACTCAGGTACGCCGGTATCAAAAGTGCGTCATAAGGCTGAAGCGTGCGTACGACAGTGGTCAAACGGTGACTCTGACACTTGCGGCCCACGTCAACGACGACAGCAATTGGCTGCAGCGCGACCCTTGCCAAATGCAGCCCGAAGCAATGGATACGGCACGGGGCCGAGAATGGATGCCTCGCGTACAGATGCTGCAAGGCAAATGACAGGTACGTGGCTGTTAGCGCGCGAGTGGTGTGCTTGGCAGCTGTTGATGAGAAGACAAGTTGACGCCGGGTGCGAGACATGGCCTTCGGTCCCGAGCGGGGGGAGTCAACGCGGCGCATATATGCCTAACGTGGTCTAGCGCCATCGGTTACCAAAGTCGTGTCTCGCACCCGAGCTGAAGATGTTGCAGCCCTGTCATTGTCCTCTTTCCTCCCAAGGACCCCTCCTATTAGCGTAGAAAAAAAATTATGAGGAAAAAGCAATTGCCAGCCGCGAACCAGGCTGCGATTATGACTCGGAGAAGGATCTCGGACTTGGGAGGGTGGTAATGCCCGGCCGGCCCAGTCCCTTGTCCGAGATGATCTATATTATAACCCATGGCTCGCCCTACAGGATGCAACTGTTCTGTCACATCACATCAATCACTTCACAACACAAACATCATTGTGCACAGTTCTTCCAAACGTTACAATGAGTTCCGCAGCGCAGCCCATTTCTTCTGCGCATTCGCAACACACGCTCTCCTCCGAGACTTCGATGGAGGGCCACAAGGAAAAGCAGGCTGCTGTCCAAGAGACTAGCCCCGATGCTCTGCAAAAGACGCCTACCAGAGACGATGAATTATACAAACCCAAGACTCTCAAATTCTGGCTCGTTATGCTCTCGACTTTTACCTCCATGTTCCTGGTTGCTCTTGATCGAACCATCATCGCCACCGCCGTCCCTCGAATCACCGATGACTTCAACAGCCAAGGCGACATTGGTTGGTACGGCTCTGCCTACATGCTGACAACCGCTGCCTTTCAGCTCCTATTTGGTCGTATCTACAGCTTCTACGATCTCAAATGGACATTTCTCATTTCCATCGTTGTCTTTGAGGTTGGTTCCGCCATCTGTGGAGCTGCGCCTTCGTCTACCGTCTTCATCGTTGGCCGTGCCATCGCCGGCCTGGGCTCCGCTGGTATCATGACTGGCTCCATGATGACCATCATCCCTTTGGTGCCTCTTCACAAGCGACCCATGTTCCAGTCACTGTTTGGTATGGTGTTTGGTGTCGCCTCTGTCGCCGGTCCCCTGATTGGTGGCGCCTTCACCGAGCGCGCCACATGGCGTTGGTGCTTCTACATGAACCTCCCCATCGGTGTCGTCGCTTTCATCTTCCTCTACTTCTTCGAGTTCCCCACCACCAAGCTCATGGAGCTGCCGCAAAAGACGAAGCTTCTGAGACTCGATCCTGTTGGAACTACCGTCTTCATTCCTACCATCATCAGCCTTCTGCTTGCTCTTCAGTGGGGTGGATCTACCTATGCGTGGAGCAACTGGCGCATCATTGTTCTCTTCATCTGCTTTGCTATCGGCGCCGTTATTTTCTGTACAGTTCAGTACAAGATGCCTGACTCTGCCTCACTTCCTTGGCACCTTATCAAGCAGCGCACGATGTCTCTTGCCACCTTGTTCATGTTCTTCCTGGCTGGAAGCATGATGATGCTCGTCTACTATATTCCTCTCTGGTTCCAAACCACACACGGCGTGGAGCCCGTCAAGTCCGGTGTTTACACCATCCCGCTTGTCTTGAGTCTTGTTGTTGCATCCATCACATCTGGAATCATTACCCAGAAGAGCGGGTACTACGTTCCGACCATGATCATGGGTCCTACCATCCTGCTTGTCGCGGAGGGCCTCCTCACCACCTTTACCCCTACTACCGGCTCGCCTCACTGGATTGGATACCAATTCCTCGCTGGTTTCGGTGTCGGTCTTGGTATGCAGACTGCCACTCTCGCTGTCCAGGCCACTGTTGACAAGAAGGACGTCGCCACTGGTATGGCCATTTGCTTCTTCGCCCAGCAGCTCGGCGGTGCCATCTTCGTGTCTGTCGGCCAGACCATTCTGAGCACCATCCTCGTTTCTCGCTTGTCGGAAATTCCCGGCCTTGACACCATGAAGATTCTCAGCACTGGAGCTACACAGCTGCACAATGTCGTGCCTCCGCAATACTTTGGCCTTGTTGTCGACGCCTACAACCATGCCGTCACGCGCATCTTTATTGCCTGTTTGGCTGTCACTGCTGCTCAGCTTATCTGCTCCTTTGGCATTGAATGGAAGTCGATTAAGCCTGCTGATGTCAAGCTTGCTGATCCTGAAGAGTAAGCTGAAGCCAAGAGTTCATTAGCACATAAAAGCATATTAGAGAGGGCGACTCAAAGTATATCGCCAGGAATAGCATTGTCTTGCATAGCGTGTTTTGTTTCTTTACTTCATTTAAATACTCAACTCTATAGAACTTTATACAATAATTTCATACTTCAAATTAATTTCATCCCTGCGCAACAGTGTTTCGCGTGTATTCTGTAATACATGTCTAAGTCGCCTAATGGCTTGGTGGGGCGCTCCTCGTTGGCAGCTCAGGCAGCTGCGCGGGGCTGGTTCTGCATCATCCAAGCTTCACCTCTCCATTCACCAGTGCCAGCCGCCGCCTCATTGTGCATTCAGCTACCCAAATTCGAACAGAGGCAGCAGAAATTCGACTCGACGCGACCCGATATAATATAACAGCAACGGCGCGATAATGGAGCCGAGCAGCCTCAACCCGCTCATCTCGAGCCAGAAGAGCTCCCAACTCCATGCGGTCCTCCACCCTCTTGTGCTTCTCACAATCTCTGACTACATTACGCGCCACACTCTTCGCCAGCAGTCGGTACCGATCATCGGCGCTCTTCTTGGTCAACAAAATGGTCGCGAAATTACGATTGAACATGCATTTGACTGCCACCTCGTCGAGGCGCCGAACGAAGAGGGCGGCTACCTGCTAGATCATGTCAAGTTTACAGCCAGGCTAGAGCAAAGTAGGAAATTTCTTTCGCAATATGTCTTCAACATCTAACCTCTTTCCAGTGATCACCGTTCACAAAGACCGACAGCTCGACTTTGTTGGCTGGTACACCCTGCTTCCTGCGAACGGCCCGACGCCGACCGTCCTGCCTATTCACAACCAGATTCTGCAGGGTGGCTGGAATGAGTCTGCAATCCTTCTAGGATTCCATCCCCAAGAAGTCCTTACTCATTCTGTTGGGGGCAAGCTCCCGCTCACAATCTACGAAAGCAACTACGAAGCGGACGAATCCAAGGCCGATCAAGATGGCGAAGACAAAAAGATGGACGATGGAGAGTTGCCTTTGAAACTCAAGTTCCGAGAAGTCCCATACTCTGTCGAGACAGATGAGACGGAGATGATCAGCATGAACTATATTGCGAGTGGTGGTGGCAACGCTGCTGCAGTCGCCTCTAAAGATCCCGCGCCATCGCGATCTGTAGAGTCAAATGGCAAGGGCAAGCGCAGGTTGGTTGAAAGTGAGCCAGAAAGTTCTGTCGATGCTACTAAGGACGAGGAATCCGTTGTCACACTCACTCGCGAGGAAGAGGAGACTCTCGCTGCGCTTACTGCGAAAGCCAACGCTGTCAAGATGCTACAGTCCAGAATCCAACTTCTTACTGCATATCTCGACAGCATTCCAGAATCATTTGGAAGCAAAGACGAAGGCTCAATGGATACCGATACATCTACTATGACGCCTTCGTTGACAGTGTTGCGCGAGATCAAGGCACTCACTGGTCGGCTCGGACTGGTGATTCCCTCGGACGATGACTCATTTAACAAGGAGATGGCTTCCGAGAGAAACGACGTGGATACTATCAATCTTTTGAGCACTCTCATGCAAAGCATTGGTCAAGCGCGCGAAGTTGGCAAGAAATTCGGCATCGTCGACGGATACAAGAACAGTCAGGTGAGACGAGGAGACTACCCAGGCACACCAACGTTCTCGCTTCCGGGCTCATCAGACCTCCTGATGTAAAGGAGTAATATCTTTATGATAGACATGACAATTAGGAAGCAAAACATGGCAAGGCGTTTGACAGGATTGGGAGGAGTTGATTTCGTAAAATTTGGTTCGCTAGATTTAGAGAGTTACCCGGAAATGGCACATTGTATTTATAAAGCTGTGCTCTTGACGTAGGCAATTCGGTTAGGAGCTTCGCGGAGCATGCGAGTGGCAGTCAGCACAATGGTACTTGGAACTCGGAGCAAAAAAAGACAAAAAGAAATGCGGCCAGTGTGACTCGAACACACGACCTTCAGATAGGTATCAATTCCGTAGGATTGAAGTTTAACTTCAGTCTGACGATCTCCCAGCTAATCTATGGCCGCCGAGTTATTTCCGAGCGGCTTATTTTGTTTTATACAGGTGGACAAATTTCGTCTCTAAAAATGGTGTCCATGCAGCCTGGCATCGTGCCGACAATAATCAGTCAAGGCAGAGCCCGTTCATGGGGTAGGACAGGTATGCCGTCGAGGCAAATAGGAATTTCAGAGAATATCTATAAACAGGCGACCGTCGACAGATCAACTTGGTGTGCGCCACATCTGATGTGTCTCAAACGTTGGGCGCAGGTGTAACAGTTGTCGATTTATTAGCCGCGGCGCAAATCTGGCGCAAGTCTCTCCACCAAGAAATCAAAGAACAACAGAACGACAAAGTATTGTAAATGTTTCACTCGTTTTGAAATCTGACCCAAAAAAAAGTACCAAGAGCCTGCGCAAAATGATACGGGCGATCATAATTATCTACAGCCGAGTCATCCCATACGACCCAGTGCAACTTTGGCAACTCGACACCTCCAGCGTCAAAGGTTGGGAATGCGCCACACACAGTTTCGTTTGTGGAGCAAAAAGGTAAAAAAGAAACTTGCGGCCAGTGTGACTCGAACACACGACCTTCAGATAGGTATCAAATTCCGTAGGATTGAAGTTCAACTTCAGTCTGACGATCTCCCAGCTAATCTAT
>PHFE01000107.1:2142015-2218521 GCA_002796755.1 Paracorniculantispora psalliotae
GAGTTGTTGAAAACACGGGGTTTATTTTGTGTTAAGTACTTGCACAACTTGAGGCGGAAATTTGCGCCGCAAAGCCAGCCTCCCACAACGCTACCCGGGAGAAGATACAGAAAACAGAAATGATCGCACCGCCGCCAATTCCGGTATTCAGCTTTCCTGGACCCTAGTAGTGTTTTAGTACATCGGTTTTATCTTCGTTGTGGTGCTGTAGCAACATGTTGGGTTGCGACTGTTCTGGAATGGGTGTGGCGCTGAATACCTCTGGGAGGTGAACCTAATACGGACGATTTTAACCTGTCTTCATGGCACCATTCAGAGACCAACTGACCAAAGGCCTGTCAAAAACAACGCATAGCAAGTTTTTAGCGTAACAGTTCGATTTTTGCTAATTTAACAGTAGAGGACAAGTCACCCATCGACATGGAGCGTCCCCATAAGAACATGCATCACAAATTATCCGAGTCTCCCATGCGCCTAGAAAGTGCTCGTGGCCAGGCGGCTCGCCGCGTTTCGCGCATCAATACGGTCATCGTCCTCCTCCTCATTCACGCCAGCCAAGCTGGTCCGCCCGGCGGCGCTCGCATCCTGCTGGGCCTCGTCCGCCTCGCCGTCCTCGGGCAGCTTGCCCATGAAGCTCGACGAGGTGCTGCGGCTCGTGGCGTCGGCGCGGCGCGGCACGCCGCTCCAGGCGTCGCCCTTGGGGCCCTGGCTGGCGGCCAGGCTGGTGCGGCGGATCACGGGGTGCGATTCGCGGCCCAGTCGGCTGAGGCCGCCAGACGAGTCAATGGCGCGAATGTCGGCGCGCACGCTCTCCAGCACGGAGAGGGAGCGTCTCTCGGCTTCAATTTCGCGCAAGACAAACTCTCGGATGCTCAGGCGCAGGTCGATCGCTGTCCGCGAAAACCACTTGCGGCGCTCCTGGAGCAGGTTCTGCGTGACCCTGTGGGTCTTGTTATAAAGATAGGCCTCCGTTTCGCGGGCATCGTCCAGAGCCGAGATGGCCTCGTTGACTTTGTCATGGCGCACGCTGCTGCTGGCCTTGAGGCGATCGGCAGCGTTGAGTTTGCCTCTTGTGGCCTCTTGCGCTTGAATGAACTCTCGAGTAAGAATTTGTCGGTTCGTCAGGGTCTCCTTGACAATAAAGGCATCCTGGGAGTGATACTGGAATGGGTCGCCAATTGTGGATGCCTCCGCAGTAGCCTGGGCAGCATGGTAGTCTCCAACGGTCTGGATAACCTTGCCCAGCTTTCTATAGGCATTGGCCAGACCAGGGTGAGGTTCCTGTACATTCATAGTTCCAAGCTTGACACCAAAATCAGATTCAGCAAGGCCAAGACCTGTAAAAAGTGATTAGTATAGTCAACGTATCCAATTGCCAGCAAACATACCTCGTCTGGCCTTGACTAGCTTATCAACCTTGTGGCCTGCATCCATAGTACCGAGGTAGAACAGTTTCACGGTAGGGCGCGCGTCAGCCAGCTCGGGAGTGTCGTCGGGAGGCGGCGCGAATTGCTTAAGAATCTTTCTGCGAACACCTGTGGCGGGCTGCTTCATTTTGACCAGTGGACTATAGCCAAAGTCCGACTCGACAAACAGAATCATTTCGTCGTCCCTCATCAATGTCTCGCTACTGCAGACATAGTTGAACCATCTTTGCATCAGAGCCTTGACGCGGGTCTCGTCCTCGTCGGTTCCGGCGCCGGCCGACGTGACGGCAGGAGGAACAGCCGGCACAAAGGCATCAGGATTGGCGGAGATGAGGTGCTCAGCAAGTTTGACAAACTCAGAGTGCAGACGTCGGACATCGCGATATTGTGAGGTTCGGAATCGAGGGAGGTTGGTCTTGAACTCGTTAGCAGCTTGTTCATGGGATCAATTGGAACGGACATACGTAGACGTCGAATCGCAGCAGCGGATCCTTCTTGCCCGTGCGCTCCAGACCAGTAATCTTGGCCTGTAATCTATACTGAGGCTGCACCGGCTTGTGAACCTGTCCTTCGGTAGGGGGCGCCGGACCATGGATGGGCTCAGCCTCGTGTCCCTGCGGCGCGAAGCCAGAGTGCTGCTGCGGCGGCTGCTGCTGTTGAAATGGAGGGGCAGGTTGGGAATCTATAGTCTGGCTGGTCTCGGACTCTTCATGGCCTTGAACAGTTTCGTGCTCGGTCTCGACTTCAGTCTCGGAGGCAGTGGTGGCCGTGCCGGGCCGCTGGAACCCGTCGGCGCCGAGAGCTGGGCTGCCCAGGTCGTTGGAGTCTTGCGACGAGAAGGGAAACGACGACGAGGAAGTCTCCTGAGGCAGGCTGGCAAACGGCGGCGGGTTTCGCTTCGGCGAAGACGTGGGCGAGTTGCCCCAAGGCGAGGCTCCCACCGGATCGTCAGACTCGTGGATGGATGCGCTGTAGTCCATGGTGCTGATGGGGCCAGCAGACGGCTCGATGACGACCGAGGGTTGGTGCGGAGTCGTTTAGACGGCGTCGGGAACACTGTCCAGCGCGCGGAGAGCTGGAGAGGGGAGTATCGTCACCGTGCGGATGAAATGAGGGAGCGTCTCGGCGCGTGGCAAGCAAGAGGGTGGTAACGTGTGCCGGCGTGCGTTGTTTGGTGGTTGACCCCAGCGGTGCTGCTCCGTGACGCAAGCTGAGAGGCTGGTTGAGCTGCCAGGTGGTGGATGGGACGAGTCGCAGGCGGGTCTGCAGGCGGAGAGCTCGCTGGGCTGACGGGCAAAGACCAGTCGACGACTCGGCGGCGACGGCGCTGTCGTCACAGTCTGTTCAGTGCACTTTGTGCTAGCGTTGGCCCGATCAAGGCTAGTGCGGGGCAGCATCCAAAAAATTGTACATCTTGACCGGCTCAAGATTTTTCGTCTCCAGCAATTGCGCTGCAAACACTACACCTCTGCATTTCTTCTAATTCACAATACCATTTCACCATGGGAAAGAAGCGTTCGAGAGAGCAAGACGGTCTGTCCGGCGGCCCTTCTGACAAGACTGCCGACAAGATGGACGAAGACAGCAGCGACGACGAGGTTAGCACGAAGCCGCATACTCGCAAAATATGTAGCGTTACTGACTGACTTCTCCTAGGATTTTGACATGGTCGATGTTGATTTTGAATGGTTCAACTATGACCCCGAGGTTGATTTCCATGGCGTCAAGTCGCTGCTGCGCCAACTCTTCGACGTCGATGCCAATCTGTTCAACATGTCGCTCCTGGCCGACCTCGTCCTGTTGCAACCGACAATCGGCTCAACCGTCAAGGTTGACGGCAAAAATACCGACGCCTACGCGATGCTGACCGCTCTCAATACCGCCGTTCACAAGGATGCCGACACCATGAAGGAAGTGCTCCAGTACCTGGTCCAGAAGGCCGGCACCAACCCTGCCCTGGCCCCCGTCGCGGAGCTCATCAACGCCAACAAGCACGTCGGGCTCGTCTTTTCCGAGCGCTTCATCAACATGCCCTCCGAAATTGCGCCTCCCTTATACACTATGCTCATTGACGAGATTGAGGCCGCCGTGGAGGACAAGGAACCCTACGACTTTTCGCACTACCTGATTCTGACGCGCACTTATACCGAAGTTGAGTCGACGCTCGACGTTGAGGACCGCAAGAAGAAGAAGGCCAAGGAGGAAGCATCTACATTCTACTTCCACCCAGAAGACGAAGTGCTGCAAAAATATGCCACGGCCTTTGGCGGATTCCCCTATACGAAAGAGGCCGATTCCGTTGCCGACAGCAAGCGTGCATTCCAGGAGATGGGAATCAAGGCGCAGGGACACATGATTCTTATCGAAGCCGCCAAGTTCCAGGAAGCGATCAAGGCGGTCAACGATTACATAAATCCCGGCCAATAGAGAAACAAAATAGAGAATAAAACTTTGTATATATCATGGTACTCTGGTCATGCAAAATAATCTAGCATATCTGTGGTTGTATTCATGCAGAGGGCTCCAGGCGCTGCATCAGGTATTCGACTTCGACTTCCTTGGTCAGAGGAATAACGTATTTTTCGTACATGGCGGCGACGGCGTCTACATCAATTTTGATGTGCGACTCGGAGCCCTCCTTCAGACCGGGATCTTTTCCGTAGGTGCGCGCCTTGAGACGTAGGCGATCGAAAATTTGCAGCTCCACGGCGCGGTTCGTGATGGCCTCGTCGATGCCCTTGCGATCGCCGGCCTTGATAAGCGCGGTGAACTTTTCCGTCTCGGAGCGAAACTTGCTCTCGGCCACAAACTTGCCAAAGTGGATGCGCCGCGACAGGGCCTGGAGGCAGGCGATGTCGCAGGTGGCGGCCGAG
Organism: Paracorniculantispora psalliotae; assembly: GCA_002796755.1. Taxonomy (NCBI): domain Eukaryota; kingdom Fungi; phylum Ascomycota; class Sordariomycetes; order Hypocreales; family Cordycipitaceae; genus Paracorniculantispora; species Paracorniculantispora psalliotae. Next base: position 2,146,316 of record PHFE01000107.1, read on the forward strand.
CCGTAGTTTTCCTGCGTCTCGCCACGGTCGCCGTGGCCAAAGTCGGGGCAGACGGCCGGGAGGAACTTGTCAATGTAGAAGTCCTTGATCTTGTCGTTTACGTCGACGTTGTTGGTATAGAGGATTTTCGGGTAGTTGAGCGGCTTGAGGATGGGTTTCTGCACGGCCTGGGGGAAGTAGGGATACTCGTCGGGCGACTCGTAGCGACGGATGAGGGACTGCAGCCTCTCCTGCTCGCTAAAATACCAGTCAAAGAAACTGAGCTTGCTGTCGGGAAGTTCGAGTGCGCCAGGCACGTAGATGGTCTATTTGGGCCAGACTGTCAGTAATCCCGGTTCTCACTACTTGGGAGTGATGTGAGCTTCAGAGCAGCCTACCTTGTTCAGAGCAAACTGCACGCGCTCAATGAGAGCGAAAATGATGGTATCTTCCAAACGACTGCCAGCAAAATGAGTCAAGGCGCGAGAGCATGTGAGAGCGAATTAGGGCACATACATGAGCTGGTATCGGATCCGCGACAGGTCCAGGGCCTGGGATCCATCGTTGAGGTCGACAAAAGAATCCATGGGGGGCTGTCAATTGCTTCTTGAAAGATTGACGTTGAAGAGTTGAAGGCTGTGACAATTTGGCCAAACCCAAGGTGTGCTTGGAGGGGCAGTTTTCTCCGAGTATCGGATAGATGGCCGCTGCACCTGTCAAACCTGCTGTCCAGCAGCCGCTAACGTCAGTGGTGGATCGGTGACGCCGGCAGGGGAACAACACTAAATCGGGTTGCTGCAACGCTGCTAAAACCCGCTACAGGCATTGTAACCCGCTGAAAACCAGCGCTGGAGAGACGGCTGGCAAGGACTGACTTTGCCTAGGATTTTGACATGGTCAGTGTCGATTTTGAATGATTCAATCCGAGTACTGTCGCTGAATCGTAGTGAAATTGGGGTCTCAACGCTCTTCCACTAGCCACGGTCTGGTTCGTCGTGATGCAGAGAAGCCGCTTCTGAGAAACCACAGCCCATTCTCTTAGAGGAAAGAAGCTTGTATTAGCCCAGGGATCGTTTGCTGTGAACTCAGATCAAAAAGGGTATCTGCCCCTAAATCGCCATGTCTAGATTCAGCACGATCGTCATATATGGTGTATGGTGTAACTAGGCTATTATCAGACCCTGCATATCATTGACAGAGCATGCAGGGCGCGAAACTGAAAACAGATCCGTTCCTGCGAGAACACGTAGGTCTTAGTAGCTGTGTTATAGGCTGCAGAATAAATTTATCTAGATACACGGCAAGACGTGAAAATGGTGGGTCGCACAAACCACTGTAAAGAGCTGGTTAGTTGCACATTCCTTTTCGACATTGTGAGCCTGACATCTGCCGTCTTTGGGGCCTATGAGATTATGAAGAGTGGTCATGCAGGTATCGCTTAGAACTGTATTGCACCAATTGGGCTACTACTCTGTGTGGTCTTGTTGAGACCTCCCATGGTGAATGTACAGACCGACGGACTGTTGTTTGCATCACTCGCCAGCCTTTTGTCTGAGACAGCAATGTGCATCAGCCTCGCCACACAATTCCGACTCAATCTGCCGATGTCACCATAGCACCTCGGTAGACTTTCGTGGCCGCTAGTAGGTATCATCCACCGGGGTCGGTACCCTCACTCTTGCCATATGACATAGAAGCCAAACCTGCCCGGTCAAATTTGTAAGAATCATTGTAGTTCGACATGGAACAATCGAAATAAAAAGAGTAGAATTATTCGCTGCGAATGAGGTCAGTATTCGGGGAAATGCAGCGCCAGGCAGAAGGAAGCTTGGCGTGGAGTAAGTACATGCCCACTTGTGGTTTACAACACTTGGCTGTATGAGTGAAAAAGTAACCCGAAGACAACAAAGCAAAAAAGAAAGTTAGATGCTATAGTGCAACTGCTTTATATTGCACTTTCTTCTCCTCCAATTTGCGTCATCAATCGTATTGTTAGTCATGTATGTCCATGTCGTCGGCTCTCTCGCTGTAGTACCACTATCTACCAGAAGCGGCTCCAAGTGCTTTAAATTCGTTTAAATCCATTTCATCCGATTGAGTCTTAAAAACTGAGCCTTTTGGCTCTGTGAAAATTTCCAATGCAAGTCGAATGTTGTTATGATCTCTCCAATGCTACTGTGTCAATACAGAGGAACTCGAGGTACCCAGCTGCCCCACTATAGCTACAGTGCTGCCCTCCCACGGCCGAGCTGTGTCCAGGGATGAGTTAGTGCCTCAGCTCCCTGTACCCGCGTTCAAGCCGCACTCTTCCAGCGCTCGCAGCAAGGCACCCCTGCTCTCGCGTTCTCATGCGGCCCTCTCATTGGCACACTGGCCTGGCGTCCCAACTGTGAGGCAACCCTTGGTCGCAAACTCCCTCCTACGCCACTGTCCCTCCTCAAAGCCATTGCCTACAACGCAATTGCTGCTCGAGCTCTACAGCCGGAGCCATGGCTGACCCGGAAAGCCAATATGACTTTGCTGACGATGGTCCTGACGACGACCAGTCGCTCATTTCCGTACGCGACACCAAATCGCCTCGCCGCGCACCACCAACCCCTGGTGTCGTGTGATGGCGGCAGCGTCACCTTGTGCATGGAATCTCGTTTGCTAACGCGCATCCTTCTTCTACGTATAGACCCGCGGCTTCGAAGCCTTCAGCCGGAAAGTAACAACGACCGCTAGCCATCTCATGGGCCCTTCCAATGCCGAAGGCGCCGCGACACACTACAAGGCCGCCATGGCCGAGGTGCACAAGCAGCTCAAGAGGCCGACGGTCCAGCGCAGCATGTTTGCCATGGCCAGGACCACGCCTACCGATATCGTTCGCTCGAAGCTCTCCCGCGCTGAAATCCAGCACCGCGCCCTGACGACCCTGTCTGACGATCTCCTCTCCAACATTCCCGACAACGACAACAGCTACTCCCTCTTCCAGGGCTTTCAGGCCAGCTTCCCGGAACTCACAGACGAGGGCAAGAAGCATAGACGACGCGTGTCACGAGGGCGGAAGTTGATCGAAGATGGGACAGCCGTTTCCGAAACGCAGCGACTCAACCAGGCCAAGAAGGAAAAGGCGGCCATGATGCACGAATTCGACCTTCTCGCTGTGCGCAAAAACATGGCAAGCAGCGAAATTCGTGAAATCGACAACAAAATTGCCAACCTGCACGGAATGCGCCGCATTATTATGGAGAGACTGGCCGGCCTGGAGCAAGAAGAAGCGCTGCTCGAGCATGATAGTGAGTACTCTCCAACTTGACCGATTCATTCCTATCTAACACATTCCAGTCCTTGATGTCGAAGGTAGAGTAGAAGCTGCCCAAGCGCTCGTAGACGAAGCCGAAGAAATCGCAAAGAACACACCTACGAAGGACGAAGTCGATCTCGTTGGCGACGCCGACGACCACGACCCCGGATTTATGTCACAATCCGTCTATGAGAAAATCCCGAACCCCTCCTCCAGCACACCGACAAAGAGACCGAAAAAGGTTCGCCGTCGCAAATCTATGCCCATTTTACATGAGCATTTCGAGCCAGGCTCCAACATTCGCGAGCTTCGCGCGCACAAGGACACAATCACTGCAGTCGACTTTGACGCGCCGTTCGGCGTCATGGTCACCGCTGCGCTGGACGACACTGTCCGCGTGTGGGATCTGAATGCCGGCCGCTGCATGGGCCATCTCGAAGGCCACACTGCCTCTGTGCGGGCGCTGCAGGTTGAGGATAACATCTTGGCCACCGGCTCAGTCGATGCAACCATCAAGCTGTGGGACCTCAGCAAATCGCGTTACGACCCGCAAGGAGCTGGTGGCCACGGCGAGGAGGACGAGGACGCAATTGCTTTCGAAAACCCCGATGACCAGTTTGTCGAGCCACCGCAGGGCAGCATGGACGACTGCGAACTCTTCACACTACAATCGCATGTGGGAGAAATCACGGCTCTCCACTTCCGCGGCGATACCCTCATCTCAGGATCCGCAGACAAGACTCTGCGCCATTGGGATCTGGAAAAGGGTCGCTGCATCCAGACATTGGACGTTATGTGGGCCGCCGCGCAAGCTTCCGCCAACCCCAGCACATCCGATGCCGCCTGGAGACCGACGGGCCGTTCGCAATCCAGTTCGGCTGATTTCGTCGGCGCCTTGCAGGTGTTTGAGTCGGCCCTTGCATGTGGTACCGCAGATGGTATGGTGCGTCTGTGGGATCTGCGAAGCGGACAGGTACATCGAAGCCTCGTTGGTCATACCGGCGCTGTGACCTGTCTCCAGTTTGATGATGTGCACCTGGTGACTGGCAGCTTGGATAGAAGTATAAGAGTAAGTTTTGCAGTCGGTTGGATTTTGAAATATTGACTAACCGCTGATAGATCTGGGACTTGCGTACTGGCTCGATATATGATGCATATGCGTACGACAACCCTATTACAAGCATGATGTTTGATGCTAGGAGAATTGTCAGCGCGGCCGGCGAGGATGTCGTCAAGGTGTACGATAAGGTAGAAGGAAGGCAATGGGACTGCGGCGCAGGCGTCACGGCGGCCGACGAGGGCAGAACCCCGTCCATCGTGGAGCGCGTGCGTGTAAAGGATGGCTACATGTTAGAGGGCAGACGAGATGGTATTGTCGGTGTTTGGACATGCTAGACTGGATTGGCAGATGTAAATGTGTACTATTTACTTGGTGATTTCGTGCGGGCAATTTAAATCCAAGCGTGTTCGCCGCCGATATTTCCCATCACTCACTTTAAATGGAACAGTTGTTCACTAGGTACTTGTTTGCCATTTTGCCTTCAAATCCTCCTGCGCCTGTGCGGGTAGCGTAGATTCACCACGCGGGGCGATCGCTGGAATCTCCAACTGCCCCGCTAAAGTTAAGGCGGCCGTCACCCGTCAAAGGTCCCGTGAACCTTTGTCCTCCGTCACCAGCATCGCGGACCCTGGGGTGCGCTTATGGCCGAACCTTCGATACCCCGAACCGACAAGACATAAGAAAAAAACGTTACGAAATAGTCATGGAATCCTCGCCGCTCATCAAGGCACACGACCACGCGCAGGCCGCCGCCGTCGCCACCCGCCAGTCCGCCGACACTACCGTCGCCATCAGCGAGCACACCCTGGCCGCGGGCGAGTTTGCCAACGCCGCCCAGAGCACATCCAGCATCGAAGCCCTGCGCACGCTCAAGCTCCTCGAAGCGCACCACCAGCGGCTCGCCGACCTGTTGAAACTTCCACCCGATGCGCACCACCATGGCGGCGAGGGCGAGCTCGACGAAAAGGCCGTTAGTGAGAAGGACGGTGATGATGCAAACGCAAGCAGCAAGTCTGCGTCGGGCACCGCGGGGTCTCCGCGATCGGCCTCGTCGCCACACATGCCGGGGCTCGCACAGCAGAGGCGCCATGCCGCGCGCGAAATGTCGTCGTCCATCGCTAGCAACCTGGCCTCGGCGCGTGGCATCCGGCGTGGCCAACCGCTGAGCCCCAGCGTGTCCAACGATCAGGCGCCCGGCAACGTCGACCCGCATCCCAGGCGAGATGGCTCCAAGACCAAGATGCAGACGCTCATCGACCACCAGCCCGGCAAGCCGACCTGGGTGCCGCCGATGCAGTCTTCAAAGTCGGACCTCCGCCAAAAATCCGCCTCGGCGCCGCAACAGCAGCAAAGTTCCGACCCGAATGCCGATGATGCTGGGTATACAAGATTCTATAATACGTTTGGGAGTCTCATCAATAAAATCTCGGCGCCTCTGGCATTTGCTGGCTTGCCGTTGATTCAGGAAGAGTCTATTACGTCAGAACAAGAAGTACCAGAGCCGGCACAAACAAAAAGGAAATCAAAGACGGTCCCCTCACCAAACGCTGAACCAGATCTGTCCAAGCTTTTCTCTAAAGCTGCTATGCGTGTTCTGGCACGCGACGGTCATGCTCCCCATGAATCATTCTACGTCGTCCCTAGTACCGGTCATACAATGTCGTACGCCAATATTTTGAGCTACGCCGAGAAGGAGAAGCGCCGCCTAGGGAGCTCTATTCACGGCAGTGCAGAATCTGCTGCTGCGGAAGAAGAAGATGACGATTTTGTAGATGCGCGCGAGCTACCTGTCTTATCACCAGGTGCCAAGCGAAGAGTTGGCAAATCATCACATACAGAACGGCAACTGAACAATACGATCGAGGAGCTATATACAGAAAACCAGTCACTAAAGGATATGCTGGACAAACTTTCCAAACGATTACACACATTTGAAGCAAGTGCGCAGAGTTCTGCCATGGCGCTTGCCGAAAGCTATCGCATGATGCGACCCTCGTCGCCCAACGCCTCTGCGAAGCCTGATGATGGTGCGGCCGCTGCCATGATTCGAAAGAGTCAGGAGATGGAGGAACAGCTGCTGGCAACAACCAAGCAGATGGAGCGACTGGAAAAGGATAACCGTAAAATGCAAAAGACACTAGAGAAATACAGAGAGAAATGGGAGCTCTTGAAAGCTGGGGCTAAAGCGCGAAGAGACGGTCAGAAATCGGATGCCGCAGAGGACGATAGCCAGAGCTAAATTATACCAGACAATAAATGACATCACTTGATTTACATTTTACTCAAGTAAAACTTCCCCACCAACAGCTTTAATTTGTAGCATCCACTCATTGCTGGCACCTGCTTGTTGACGACCATCACCAAGTACACTTCCCTCGACGACCAAGTGGGGACTCTACAGTTGACAAGTTTATCACCTACATCTACAGTGCTTCAGCTACCAATCGTCAACACAAAGCATGTCATCATGAGCAACACCCCACTCATCTGGCCTGAATTAAAAGGCCTTCTTGATCACTATGAAACGGCCGCGAGACGTTTGCACGAGTCAACGCCAGAGGAAACTGCGCTTCCTGATGGTTTGCCCTTCAAAGGTGACTTGGAACTCGCCGAAGGCAGAGGCATGGAGTACCTATTGAAACTCCAAGCTTTCAATATATTGAAATTTCACGAGGCAAATACGACTGGAGACGGTGAGCACGGCATTGCCAACGTTGATATCGGGCGGCGGTTGAGGGACATTGAGCTTGCGAGTCATGCTCGCCTCTATTCATATCGCTTCGACCAAGTGCCGTTCTACTGGCGACAGATTTACTCGGATGCGCAAATCCTCACGACATATCACATTTTACTCAGCACATTGAGGGCGGGAGGGCCGGAGGAACAGCGACTGGCTTTTCTAAATTCCCTGGACGAAGTGGTTGGCCGGCTGGATCGATGCCTCGTGACCGCCGGCGGGGGAGGCCGCATCTGCAACAAGATTTGGATAGAACGGACGATGAAAATGATTGATGAAGCATGGAGACCAAGTGCTTTGAATGGACCCGAAGGAGAATTTTCTGCTCTGGAGCCGTATGGTCGGCCACAGCTCACGAGACCGTGTGAGCGGCACTCTGGCTGGAGTACCGACCAGTTTGAAAGGTACATGGGAGAGGGTCATTCGTTTGCCATGATTACAGGTTCAATCGGACCTGAGCCTATCGTCTTTACAGATTTAATCAAGGACGATTGGCTCGCCATAAAAGAGCGACGATGGTTCCGCCCGGACTATCTCTTTCGTCAGACGATTGGTGGACGACGACTGGTCCCCATCGAGGTTGGACGTAGTTATGTCGATTCTGGATGGGGTCAAGAGCTTCTTCCATTTAAAGAATTTGTCGTGCGATACATAGACAGCAGTTTTGCTACCGGTGAAGCGGCGGACCTGATGGGAGCTTCTATCCATACGGGAGACTCAGTTACCGAGCCTGGCTACCTTGCCCAGCACGACCTCTTTTTGCAAATTCCTTCACTTCGGAATGATATCTTGGTTCCCGATTTCTGCTGGGCCGATATACCAAGCCGCAACCCGGTCAGTCATGCCGATCCCAAACCAAAGCTTGAGGTGCCAGAGCTCAACGCCTGGTTCGGACCCGCTCGCACGATTACGCCACTGCATACAGACGGGTACACGAACCTCTTGTGTCAGGTTGTGGGCACAAAATACGTGAGGCTCTACCCACCACAGGCTGATGAGTTAATGAGACCAAAATCGAAAGACGAAAACGGCATTGATATGAGCAACACAAGCAACATCGACCTTGGTGCAATCGAGGGCTGGGATTCGTGTACGACCGATGATATGGACGGAGCAGATGAAGATGCTGAAGAATATATTCGAAAATTGAGACACAGTTTGAAGAACACGGAGTATTTTGAGTGCATCCTGGAGCCTGGTGATGCGCTAGTCATACCAGTGGGATGGTGGCATTACGTTCGCAGCTTGAGCGTCAGCTTCAGTGTAAGCTTCTGGTGGAATTAATCTTTCGCGAGGTGATTGATGAGGAAGCATATGATAGGAGACAGGAAGACATTAATTGTTATACCAGGCCTAGAGCCATAGTTTTACTATATTCATACTAGATGCGGTTTGTGTTTACACAACCGTCTGTATCAGCGTTATACTTTTTCCTCCACATGGCTCGTTTTGGTGTGGGCAGATGCCATCCGTAAAAAGAACGTGAAAATCATTCAACTCCATCCCAATGACATTATCTTTTTTTCTTAAGTTTCTTTTTTTAACTTCTTTTTTTTCGGCCTACCACTCGAGGGGCTCCTTGATGGGCTCGCCGCGATTCGTCTTGGCCACGGGCACGGCCTTGGCGGCGAGCTTGCCGCCCTGGCCCTTGCGCTTGAGGTATGCGGTGCCGTCGAGCCAGGGGGTGACGGCGGTCATCTGCTGCTCAAACGCGGCAATCTTGTCCTCCATCTGCATGGTGAGGCCAATGTCGTCGAGGCCGTTGACGAGGCAGTGCTTGCGGAACTCCTCGACGTCGAAGCGGCAGATGGTGTCGCCGGCGGCCGTCTTGATGAGCTGGTTGGGCAGGTCGACCTCGACCTCGCGGCCGGCGCGGGCCTCGGCGGCGATGGCGTCGAGGTCCGTCTTGCTGGGGATGGCAATCGGCAGCATGCCGTTCTTGAACATGTTGTTGAAGAAGATGTCAGCAAAGGACGGGGCGATGACGGCCTTGATGCCGAAGTCAAGCAGCGCCCAGGGCGCGTGCTCGCGCGAGGAGCCGCAGCCAAAGTTCTCGCCGGTGCAGACGAGGATCTTGGACGCGCGGTAGGGCTCCTGGTTGAGCACAAACGCCGGGTTGTCGGAGCCGTCCTCGTTGTAGCGCAGGGCGTTGAAGAGCGCGCTGCCGAGGCCGGTGCGCTTGATGGTCTTGAGGAACTGCTTGGGGATGATGGCGTCGGTGTCGACGTTGGCCATGTCGAGCGGCGCGGCGATGCCCTTGAGGTTGAGGAACTTGGCGAGGCCGGCGCTGGCGCCGGTGCCGGTGGCAACGGCCTCGGTGTTGGTGTGGGGGAGGTTGTCCTCGGGCTGGTCGGCAATGGCCTCGCGCTCGGCGGCGTCGTCGGCCACGCGCTCGTCGACGTGGGGCTCAGCAGAAGTGGTCGTGGACGTCTGGAAGACGTCGACGTGCGGGCTCGCAGTGTAGCTGGAGAGCTTGCGCACGTCGGCGAGCTTGCCGACAATGGCGGCGGCGGCGGCCATGACGGGGGACATGAGGTGGGTGCGGCCGCCGGCGCCCTGGCGGCCCTCAAAGTTGCGGTTCGAGGTGCTGGCGCAGCGCTCCTTGGGTGCGAGAATGTCCGGGTTCATGCCGAGGCACATGCTGCAGCCGGCCTCGCGCCACTCGAAGCCGGCGTCGACAAAGATCTGGTCGATACCCTCCTCCTCGGCCTGGGCCTTGACGAGGCCGGAGCCAGGGACGACGAGGGCGCGCTTGACGTTGGGCGCAATCTTCTTGCCCTGGACGACGCGCGCGGCGGCGCGCATGTCCTCGATGCGCGAGTTGGTGCAGGAGCCGATGAAGACCTTGTCGACGGGGATCTCCTCGAGCGGCGTGCCGGCGGTCAGGCCCATGTACTCGAGCATGCGGCGGCCGGCAATCTTCTTGGACTCGGTGGCAAAGGTCTCGGGGTCCGGGACGACGCCGGTGATGGGGACCACGTCCTCGGGGCTGGTGCCCCAGGTGATGGTGGGAATAATGTCCTTGGCGTCGATGAAGACGTCAATGTCGTACTTGGCGTCGGCGTCGGACTGGAGAGCGCGCCAGTAGGCGACGGCGCGGTTCCACTCGTCGGAGCCGAACTTGGGCGCGAGGGGACGGCCCTTGAGGTAGTCGAACGTGATGTCGTCGGGCGCGACCATGCCGGCGCGGGCGCCGCCCTCAATGGACATGTTGCAGATGGACATGCGGGCCTCCATGCTGAGGCTGCGGATGACGGAGCCGCAAAACTCAATAACGGCGCCGGTGCCGCCGGCGGTGCCAATCTTGCCGATGGCGTGGAGGACGACGTCCTTGGAGGTGACGCCAGGGGCGAGCTCGCCGTCGACCTGGATGCGCATGTTCTTGCTGCGCTTGGTGATGAGGCACTGGGTGGCCAGGACGTGCTCAACCTCACTGGTGCCGATACCGAAGGCGAGCGAGCCAAAGGCACCGTGGGTCGACGTGTGCGAGTCGCCACAGACCATGGTGGTGCCGGGCAAGGTGAAGCCCTGCTCGGGGCCGATGACGTGCACGATGCCTTGGCGCTTGTCGCCGAGACCAAAGTAGGTGAGGCCAAAGTCCTTGACGTTTTCTTCGAGCGTAACGCACTGCGTGCGCGAGTCGTCCTCTTCGATGAAGGTGGCAATGTCCTTCATGCCTTTGCGGGACGTGGTCGGGACATTCTGCGAAAGAACCAAAGTCAGCAACGTGGAATAAAGATGTAAAGTTGGTCGCGCAGGCTTACATGGTCGGTGGTGGCCAAGGTGCAGTCCGGTCTGCGGACGCCGCGACCGGCATTCTTGAGACCCTCGAAAGCTTGCTATGGATATTGTTAGTTTACTCCGATCGACTGATTGAGGACGAGGACAGGCGCGCTGAAAGGGGTGGTCGTACAGGAGAGGTGACTTCGTGAACCAAATGGCGATCTGAAGAGGCAGAGATGTTAGCTTGGTCGTGCCAATCGCGGGGTCGAATGGGTGGTGCGACGTACCAATGTAGAGCAAGAGAGTGCCGTCGAGCTTCTCGTCGACAATGTGCTTCGAGAGCACCTTGTCGTAGAGGGTTTGCGGTTTTGACACGGATTCAGGCATTGTGACTGTGTGGTTTGTAGGACGATGGAGAGGGGGAGAAAGAAGAAGAAAACAGGATTTAGGTGAGAGATGAGAAGTTGGACAAAATGGGACGAGGGTTTTGGTGGGGGTGGTGATGCAGGTCGGGGTGTGTGGCTGGTATGCTAAAGCCGAGCTATAGCGGTATACTTTACTAGGTCAACTTGGTGTGCCTAGTATTGTAGCTTTGTGATGGATAAAGCAGAACCCGAGGCTGTTTATGGAATATCCAAGGTGGGATAAGATGGTGTTAAGGAAATCAAGCTACCCAATTGCTGGCCACAACGAGCAACGAGCACAAAACAGAAGTAAATGAAAGGGAGCTAAAATGAAAGAAGAAGAGAAAAGATGGGCTCTGGAGCTCTTTTATGAACCCATCGCTGAACACCAAAAGGCTACAGAAGGCATTCGCAGCGCCGGCGTCGGCGGCTCCGATGATCGGAGGGGCTGCTTTTGCAGTGTTGGGGGGCTCCGAACCGGCGGTCCAGCGGCCAGCGGCCAAGCGGCCAGCGGGGGCGCACCACAAGGACCCATGCGGGCGACGGGCCAATGCTAGCAAGGCATTAGCAATCCGCCCGCACCTGGTGCCCCGCGATCACAAGCCATTCTAACCATGCTCCCAGTTACAGCGGCAGTTTGCTGCATTGACATTCGCACGTCTGGGTTTGTTACCGTCTGTTTGATGCAAGTCAGCGCCGAATCACGCAGGCAGGTCTCTGGGGTGGGCTCAGCCGCCTTGCTTCAGCGTTGCGCGAGGCCCGCCACAGCTGTCAAGCCCCCCGATTCCCGCTGCGACCAGGATCGTCACTCCGCCCACTCCGGTCAGTGGCATGTATTACCTAGATCGGAAGTAATGGCGTGACATATTACACATGTTATTAGTTCTTGAGTAAATTGTTTTTAGAAAAAGAAAAGAAAAGGAAATAAATTAGGCAAGTCTTTATATATAGACAAATTGGCTAAAGCTTTGCTCTTCAATCGATTCGTCAGGCCGTAGTAGCGTTGTCTATTATATCATGATTCTATTAGAATGAATAGTCATACACCTTTCTTCGTGAACTCAAGTATGCTCATACAAGAGAAAGATAATCTCGACAACATGCTTGCCAGCAGATCAAAGACGCCGCAGCTGTCATGCCATTTCATTCCGACATGTTTGTTTCTTGCAAACCTTTAGTGGCGGCAGATGCTGCCGTAGCAGCTGCCCTCGCAGCAGATGGCCTGGCTATCGCTTTCGGGGAAGAAGCACTGCTCTAGAACAAATCTGTCAGTATCTTTGTTCGTCCGGCGTCATACAGTACCGTCACCAAATTCGGTGCCCTTTTAACGGCCTCAAAAGTCACTTACTGCCCAGAGGAACGCAGCCCTCGCAGGAGACCTCGCCGATCGACGAAGGGGGCGTGAATGTGTAGCGCTCAGGCTGGCCGGCGGGACGCTCCAGCTTGATGTCGGCCCGGTCGCGCGAGTTGAACGCGCAGCGCTTGAAGGCGGCGGCGTTGGGCAGCAGGTCGACGTATTTGACCTTGATGTTGTCCAGCTCGCGGCCTAAGATGAAACAGCGCACGCAGTTAGTTTCGTCATACTAACATTGGGGGGAAAGCAGTCGTAAAGGGGAGTTGTTATGACATACCGCGGCGGACGTGGAAGTGGTTGGTCGAGTTGAGGTAAATGGTAAACTCTGTGCCGTCGGTGACGTGAGCCACGGCCTCGAGATGGCTGCCATCAGCGGCGGCAGCACCGCCGACAAAGGCGCCCAGAATAGCAGGGATAAAAGTAGCCTTCATTGTGAATAGATATAAATGTTTTACCAGAGCTTCTTCTTCTTCTTCTTCTCTTTTCAGAGTTAAAAAGGGGCGTAAAAGGTCGGGCAAAGCCAAGGACCTGTGTATTTATACATTGATATACTTACTCTATTTAGATTCCCCCATGCATGCCGAGCTCAGCCTTGGGCCATGATTGGCGCCCACGCTGCACGCTGCCCAGGAATTTTTATATTCTAAATTGGGTCGCGCATTTCTCTGAATAATAGAAATCACATTGACTTGCCGCAACAAGACAGAGAAAGCTAGCCTCAGCGAGAGAAAAGCTAGCTCGGGCGGGCTCATTGACGACTAGGTAGTTAGTTTAATCTCGGTCCTTCCACGATGTTACCTCCTGCAGCCAGCCTAGCTTCGTGTGGGGGAGGTCGCTTCCACGTTTTGTTCATTTCGGTCCATCGGAGAACTCGCCTCGGTTGGTATGACGTTGATAAACTCCTGCCAAGATCAATCTGCTGTGGGAGAGCCGCTTGTATGCCTTCACTGGGCAAATATTCACGTCGCGTAAAACTCCACTTTCGTTTAGAGTAATTAATTGCTATCTAATTATGTTCCTCACCTGCAAGCACGGTGTCACCGCTCACTTACTATTCGTCCTGCTGTCCATGCGCGCATAACGATCGCACCCGATTCGCCCCAGCCATCAATTTAATTCTTGGCATTCTGACATCTCATCTTCCAAAAGCCGAGGCTACGTTACCTCCCAGAGTTCTGACTGCAGCATACACGATGCCTCCCACTAAACATGCTGCACGCAGCCCCCACGCGGCCATCGCTATAGCCACGATCGCTCCCGGTACCGCGAAAATCAGAACCATCACATCACAGACTGTGGTCTCCTTCTTTGCGTTTCTTTCCTACAGAGACGAGTGAGGATCAAACACGGGCCAAACTACCTTGCAGTACAGCTCTATTACGGCCAAGAACTGCCCAAGTGTACAATCGAAGGCTACCTGCATCTGCGACATGATCTTTTTCTGCGCTTCAATAGTGTCAGCGGAAAGAGGCGCGATGACGTCGCCTTCGGTGAGATGTGTTGGAAAGCTCCCGGGAATCTATTGTATTGTCAATCCTCGCTCATTGTCTGATCCACCACCTGGTGAGACTTACCTGTAGGCATTCGCTGTATGTGTCGCTGCAATTGCGCTTCACCGTTGCGGGAACGGTCGGTAAATTCGCCACGGGGGTCGAAGCTAGAGCTTTCTTCTTTCGCTCTTCTATGTATCCCACCTTCAGCGATACTTTTGGATGTATCACTGCCTCGTGTTTGGCCTGGGCAGGGTTTGACTCGCTCTTTTGAGGCGCCGCATTTGCTTTGGTCTGGCGCAGTTGGAGTCGGTTGGCAGCCCTCGTTGTTTTCAAAACATACGGTTTTGCGTCTTCTCGCAAATTCGTGGGGGCTGGTGAAGTGGTATCGCTGGGTGTATTTATTGGTATGTCCCCGGTCTTCAACAAACTGTTCGGTTTCTTCTCTGGGCAGGTCTCGATTGACTTCTCTTGTTTCATCCCGGGAAGCTCGGTGCAATCCTCCGCTGGCGCACCTCCCGCCACCGGCAATCTAGTAGTGATGGTGATGCGTGTGCAGACAGATTCGTCCACTCCGCTGTGTTGCTTCATCGTAGGATCCATTTCTCGAATCCCAGCCGTTCCGAGACCTCTGAGACTGAGGAGCTTCCGATTCTCTTTGCCAAGTGTCGCAGAATCTAGGTGCTGAAATTCGGCTCGCAGATTCTGCACGTCCTGTCGGATTTGATCGCCTGCTGAAATTGTGCTCGTGATGTCTTGTTCGGATGATTCCATCTTCAACATGGTCGTTTCTGTATCCTTGGCCCTTAGCTCGCCGCTCAATCTTTCGGGCATGATTTGAAGAGGCTCCTGATGCTCGATGATAGGAAGAGTTGGAGCCATGGCTGTGACTGGCTCTGTTTGAGGAATGCCTTCGACCCATGCACCTATAAGCAGCTGAGTTGTTGGGTTGCCGGTACCCGATCTTCTCCTGATGTGCTTCTTGGTCATGTTTTGAATTCGAGTGTGTGTGTTTGCCATGAGGACGTTGGTCTGACTTTTTTTCGTGCGTAAGGAATTGGTGAGCTCGTGGAATGTCTTGCGAGCTACCATTCTGTGATCTGAGCCTTTTTGTTCTCTTCCTGGATCCTCTAGTATGTTCTGGCGTTTCCCTAAAAAAGGCCGCGATGTCGAGCTTCTGATGAGCTTTGAGTCTCGCTTAACTTTGGAAGTTGGAGAGATTGCTTCAGGAGACTCATATCCTGAAGATGCACCACGTCCAGCTCTGCTGGAGCGAAAGGAATGATCAAAACTTATTCCATTCTCGAACAATTCTAGTGCTGCACGAGAAACATCTGCTAGGCTTCGCTGATGAGGGGTGCGAACAACAGTGCCGTTTGATTCTCGATCATTTTGTCCCATAGAACTAAGGCTCTCATAAGAGCTGTTTTGTATTTGAGAATCACCTAAATCGATCAATTGCGGTTGGTGCCGATGCTGGCCTTCGTCTCCCCGCTTGTCGGTAGACCGTCCTATGATGGTGTATTAGCAGATGGTTATTTAAAGAAAGAAGTTATACTTACCAGCCTGCAATTCAAATGGTTGATGTGGGAGTTTCTTGGCTGGAATATTGACCGTGGACCACTCCTTCGTCTGACGGCGCCACATGAGCTGATCGGTGAGCTGCTGGGCTTCTTTCTTGCCTTTCTCCATGCGCCGCAGTTCATCTTCGTGTGCTCGGAGAAGCATCAGCTTTTTTTGTTTTTCAGTCATCTCCTGCTCAAAAGATCCAATCATCAACTTCGGTTGATTTATCTCTCCCAACACAGCGCCATGACTTGGCTGACTCTCATCACTGTCGGTTGGAGTCTCAATGTCCAACCGACCGGTCTCGGGATTGATACCTTGAACACCAAGATAATCGCCACTTTCTTTTAACGCGCGGCGCTCTTGACGTGCCTGCTTTCGCAAATGCAGAACATGGTTTGCTCTAGCGAGGCTGTTGTCGAGAATATGGGTGGCGACAGAATCTGCTCTTGGGGGAAATATGTGAGTTGTAGACGTGTGAGATTCGTCGACAGGTGGCAGTTCGATCTTTTCGCTATCAGGCATCCAATAGAGGCTGCCATCATCGTGACTGAACTTGATCTCTGGAAGATTGAAACGCACATCGTGCTTCATACGCGGAGGCTCTGGTAGCTCTTTCTCGGGGGTTTTCTTTTTGTCAACGTTTTTGGCTGTGTTCCACCGCACGATTGTGTCAGAATGCATGCTTCCTTGAGCGTCGGAGCCGCCAGCCAACGCTGATCTCTCCCGCGAAAACATTTGCGATTTTTGATTCGACTCGGATGTTTCCTAAAAACCCTTACTTCGCAACGTGCCGCCGCGTTCGAGCCGTTTGCTGGGAAATATATGGCGAGCCCATCCGCCCTAGGATGCGGTGCGCCTCTTCTCTTCTTGGTTTGCCGATTCTGCATACGGGTGCGTTTGATGCTTTTTCAAGGTGAGTTGTGCTTCCGGGGCGACTTTGGTTCCGAGAAAATGCGGCATGGCAGCGACCAGTGTTTGTGGCGACGCCGGCTGGCAGGAACGGCGGGTGATGAAAGAGGCAGCTTGTAAACGCGTGAGTATACTAAAGGAGTGAATCGCGTGGCAGAAGTGGCCAGGTGCACAAGGACAGAATATTACGAATAATGTTGCAACTATTATTGTCTTGTACACGCAAATATTTGGCGAGCTGCATTTCTACCCGATTGCACATCGAACCTGCCTTGTTGCTCAATACCTAGGCAGCGGGAAAGCAGCGTCCTACAATCCTGTTGGGCCAGTAACGCATAGCAAGCTACTAGTTAACAGTTGAATGAAATTGCAATCACGTCCTCCAAAAACAGTGAGTTAATTATTGGTAGCGTAAGTATGCTAATTATTACAAAGGATTTAAATACATACTACCATCTCGGTCGTTGATCTTTTTGCTGCGTAAACCTCCCAACACCCTGTGTATCCGAAGGTGTTGCCCCAAGCGACTTTCGACTGTCCGAATGTTTCAGTGGACTGCTTGGTCGCATCCGTTGTTGCTCATATGCTGCCATTTCTCTTGATGTGCGTGGTGATTGTGGCGCCAACGGGCTGTGCAGATTACGCAGGCTGTGCGTCTGTTTCAGCGGAGAATGGTCAAATGTAGAAGTACCGGATGACGTAGAGGAAAATGGCATGTTAAGGTTGTTCGTCGAAGCAGAAGCGGCCAGGCGGCCAGGCGTTGGCATGCTATTGCGGTGTCCTGAGCTGCGAATAGACGGCATGGGGCTGAACGAGTCCGAGCGACGACCAGATGGTGTGAATAAGTTTGGGTTAATTCCGCTTGGGCGTGAAGGCACAGATTCCTCTTCATCGATGTGGGGATTCTTGTGCGTTTTGAATGAACGTCGAATCAGGGTTGTGGGTGTTCCGGTCTGAATAAGATCTTCGGTGTCAATGCCAACGTCGTCGGACACCTGGATTCCGACATCGCGCACGACCGGATGCATGAGAGGATGAACAAATTTGGTGTCGTATTCGTGCATGACTTCTTTCTGGATAATGGAGTTGTCTTTGCCTTGCTGGGTGAACTTGGAAAAGAAGAGCCAAAGCTGGGCAGACAAGATGGCCTGAAGCACCAGGGTGTTGAAGACGGTAATGCTGGGACGGGGGTCCAGCGATGCCAGAGGAAGAAACATCATGTAGACCAGGACATGGGCCGGGCCGAACAGGCAGAAGAGGCGAAGCGAGATAGGTAACGGATCCCAGACCGAGAGCTCCCACACGTCTCGGTTTTTGTCGGGATGCGCTCTGCTCTCGGGCGTCTCGGGCGTCACCATGTTGGCAAGGAAGCGCAGTGGTGACGACGTGGCCGGTGAGCCTTGCACTTGAACTCTGCGTGCTGACGGCGTGCCTGGCTGCACGTCGATGTTGGCCTCAAACATTCTATATTTACGAGTGCGTGTCAAAGTGTACACGCCGTTCGTAACCGCAAATACGCCCAAGCCCCAGACAATCGAGTTAACCTGCGATAAATCAGTACAACCATGCAAATAATCACACCGCTAATAGTTGGCCTTACCACCAGCGACAGCCACAAGGACTTGTCTTCGACGCCAAAAACATCGTCTGCAGGCGGCGCCGAGCCAGAGTTTGCGCGCGCGAGGAGGAAAAGAAAATTGAGCGCCAATCCGAGCTGCGTGCCTGCGTTTTCCGAGTCCCAATCGCGTGTCTCCAGCTCCTCCGACAGCCAGAGCAAAAAATCCATTGGGTTCAGCACCGCCGACAGGCGCTGCAGCAGCGGCCTGCGGCGCACCAAGCGAGGCATGGTTCCGGTTTCGCGCGTGATATGCAGAGGCGGGAATTCGTTCGAGGGTGCAGTCGATCTCTCAGCGAACCCAACGGGCAGTGTCTAGTGACGAGCCGCAGATGGTGAGCTGCCGCTGCGGAGGAGATTTGTTCGATGCAGGAGCTCTGATTGTTTATTTGTGAGCTAGAGCTATGGCTCGTTGTCAGGCACCACCAGAAGCTAGCGCCGCTTTAAACCAATGCGACCATGCATCTGCGACCAAAAGGGCGGCGCATTGAGCAGGCTAGTAAGGCGGCGGCCCATGCTTTGGAGCTTGGTGGGGCGTCTCTGCTCAGTGCCTCTGAGGCTGGTGGGCTGCAACCACGGAGACTGGAGCG
This sequence comes from Paracorniculantispora psalliotae, assembly GCA_002796755.1. Taxonomy (NCBI): domain Eukaryota; kingdom Fungi; phylum Ascomycota; class Sordariomycetes; order Hypocreales; family Cordycipitaceae; genus Paracorniculantispora; species Paracorniculantispora psalliotae. Next base: position 2,165,032 of record PHFE01000107.1, read on the forward strand.
ACGGCATCATCCTCGACCCTGCAACATCCAGCTCTTCTGTTTCCGAGCCCGCAGAACAGAGACCCGCTCAACATGTCTCTTCAGGCCGATTTCAAGGACCGCCAGTTTCTGGCCGTGATTGGTGACGAGGTACGCCGCTGGCGACGACGGGAGTCGACCGGAGAAGCGGCCATGGAAACGAGGCAAGGCTAACGCCCAAACAGGACTCTGTGACGGGATTGCTGCTCGCTGGAATCGGCGTGAGTTATGAATACGTGTACATCATTTTAGTGTGGTAAAGGTTAACGACGTGGCAGCATGTTACGACCGGCGGCGACGGTCAAAAGAACTTCCTAGTCGTCGACAACAAGACCGATACGCAAACCATCGAGTCCGCTTTCGAACGATTTACCGAGCAGCGCAAGGATGTTGGCATTGTTCTGATCAACCAACATGTACGGATACCAAGCTGCATTCACCTATATTCTATTGTATCACTAACACGGCCTGGGTAGATTGCCGACCGCATACGTCATCGCATCGATACCTACACCGCGGCTTTTCCCACGGTTCTCGAAATTCCCAGCAAAGACCACCCATACGACCCCGAAAAGGATAGTGTATTGAGACGTGTGCGCCGTCTGTTTGGCGAGTAGACATGTGCTGGGCGCGGAGTTGGCTGCGTGGTGTTTTCCTACCTCTGTACGACATAATATCAATAAAATGATTCAACTTTATATTCACTCAGAACGGCATGATGGGCTTCAAGTCGCACGACAACAGATATCATGATTCTATGCATATATGATGTAAACTATAACTACGGACAGATGATGAAGAAATGGCACGGCAAACAAGTCTTGGGTAATACTCCAGGGTAGTCGGTCAATACAAACAGAATTCGCTGGCATAAGGCGCATTAATCTAACGTAGCACGTGGTCCATTACAGCTCACTGTCAAAAGAGCCAAATCCACCGAGCGCAAATGTGACGGTAGCAGTCAAACAGGTGATGTGGGTATCGTCGGCGTTGAAGACGTCGGCGAGGACGGTGTATTTGCCCTGCTGGGACGTTAGCGATCCGGGTAGTGCACCCTGGCAGACGGATGGAGACTCACGGGAGGGATTTCAGCAGGAAGCTTGACGACCTTTTCAATAGTCTGGTCACCTTTCTCAAGAGGGCACTTCATGTCAATGTTGCCAAACTGCTCGCAGAGATCGGCGGTGGTGGTCAGCAGCCTGATGAGGCCGTACTTGACGGTCACCTTGACGTAGGCGCCTTCCTCGATCTTTTGCTTGACGGTACCGCTGGCCTTGATGAGGAGCTCCTGCCCACTGCGAAAGAGGTTAGTACGAGAGCACACAGACGGCGTGCTTCTTTGCAGATATTATTCTGCCGGAATGCACACGCCGATGCGGAGAAGTGTAGGGTAGCGGACGTACGCCTTGGGAGGGTTGGGACTGAGGTCAACTTTGGTGATGGTGATGAGGTCGTCGCTGTGGTCGCCGACGCAGTACTCGAGGGGCGACTCGCCGGGGATCTTGTTCTCGCCGTCGGTGAGCGAGGCGTCGGCCTTGCCATCGAAGAAGCTCAGGGCCGCAGCCGGCGAGAGGCAGACGCTGAGGAGGCCGAGGGCGGTGGAGAACTTCATCGCGGCGGTTCGGCAAAGGTAAATGGTCTGTATGTATGCGGATCTGAAGAAGCTGTCGGCGGGCGATTATGAGGATGTCGGATAGATGATGCGGACTGTGGGTGCTGGGAACAATGACGATACTATTGCAGAAGCCTTGCAGACTGAACAGAGCCTGGGTTGCAGTAACAGCGGCGGCTGGTTGTTGGGCCGGTGCGTCATGGGACCCAGACTCCACTCTGATTGGATCTGAGGCAGCCCACTCCCAGACATTGGCTCTGGGGCTAGTAGTGCAATGCAGCAAGAGTCAGCGACAGACTTGCAGGTAGCACTGGGCGGCAGTCGTCTAAGGATACGGTATTTACTTTAGAAGCAATGATTCTACAACCAAAGCTATTGCAGAATGACAGCCCGCACGATTAGGTGGTGGGGAGAAGCTCCTAGCTTGCTTGCGCACGGCTTCCGATACGTCACAGAGCGTCTGCGGCTGGCTAATTACTGCCTGGAGATATGGCAGCCCCAGGCAGCAGCAGGCAGGCGCACGGGCCCTAGGCCAGTCTCTGTATATATTCGCCAGGCACGCCGCGTCTTTTCCATTTCTTTTCTTCTCTTTTCTTCTTCATACTTACCTTGTTCCAGTGCCTCGAGATCAAGAAAACGGGGCACTAGTCTGAGAGGCCTGCATTGCACAGCGCGGAGTCGACTCATGCTCAATTGTCCTTCGGGGCCATTGGGGGCGTAATTTTTGTTTTCATTCTCTTTCATTGTGATTCGGAGCTATATGCTGCGACACGAAGAAGGACGATCGACGAGCGGCCAGTTCAGAGCCAAGTACTGCTGTTGGGCTGACGAACGAGGTAATCCGCGCAAGCAAGGCTGTTCGCATAGATGTAGAGGTGTTTCGAGAGAGATGAATGTTTCGCGCTGGAGAAGTTGTACCAGTAGGAATGGCGGACGACAGCCAAGACAGGCTAGAAGGAACGCATTTTGGAAGAGAAGCACCGAAGCCGCAGCGGCTTCAATTAGGGCCGTTGATGCCGAGTAGACTCTCGATGCCGAATTACAAGACTAATAAATCGTAGAGACCGACCAATATTGGTGAAACTGGCAGCTGGCAGAGGCGTTGATGATGGTGCGTACCTGTGCCGCCAAAACACAAGCACAAGCGGAAGCTACGCGTAGCATGGCGCCAACAGATCCGTCACAATAGGATTGCGAATCTGGTGCCCGTCTCCCAAGGATATTTAAGATGCCTAGACTTTTGAATGGTGAATGTCATGATGCTTTGTATAGTTGCGATGATCGGATCGGTGGGTTGGTCGGTCGTGGTCGTGGCCAGGCCGTCGGAGCGCCGCCAAGTCGAGCGTGCATGCATGATGCGACGAGAGCGGTTCGAGTCGCGAACGACAACCAAAAGCTGGCGAGAAGCGATCCGAGAAGCAAAGAGCAGGCTGAGTCACAGGCAAGAGCGGACGGTAAGCAGCAGGAGAAAAAGTGGTGGTTGCGTGTTCATGTACCCGCTTGCGTCCACCCGCCCCAAACTTTTGCGTTGCCGTCGCCGTTTTTGGGATCCCTAGTCTCGGGTGTTGGCCGTCAGAACCGCAACAATGACTATTCGATTCCATCTACGAAATCTGTAGGAAACAAAATGGAAGCGGCGACGGGTTGCTAAATTTGCCACGTTGCCACCAGGCCGAGAATAGCACAACACAAGCCACGGCGTGGTTGGGAGGCTCGCCCAGCAGACTGGAACAGACTGTGTGGCGAGTCAACGGAAGCAGATTTTTTTCTCCCGTTTCGTCTCGATTCGGATTCGTATCGGTGTGTCGCAAGCGCCGTGTCTACGTGACGCAACAATAAATCGAAATCGTGGAGAAGAATAACCACTGGTGGTCATCTTCGAAGACAGACGCCTGTCCTGGCTGGAGCGACGGCGGCGGGAGAAGCAAAGTGAGGAGGATGGAACAAGTGCGCTTGGTTGCAGCAGGGACGACGGCCGCAGCGCTGTGGCCGCTACCAGTGGCGCCTGTGCTGCCTGTGTCATCATGGATATTAGCAGATTGGCATGGGCACATTTTAGTACGCAGCGCAGCACCAAGCCAGAGCAGAGCACCCCCGCCGCCAGCGACACGCCCCCCTTGTGGAGGGCCCCCCTGCAAGCTAGCGCGCAGCGACTTGATGTCAAGGTAACGCTGTCGCGACACTCAAAACAAACAAGCCAAATAGCAAAACAAGCCAAATAGTAAAAGTTAGAGGAAAGACAGTCGAGCTGATGGTGGACTGGCAATGTGTCGCGGGCGCGGATTGGCGTGGAGGCCGCGGACAGGGAGACGGCATCTGCCACGGTACGCCGACCACAATTGTACGAGAGGGAGGACAGAGGCTAGATGTAGATATGTAATTGACAGGCACGAGGGGGAACGGTCGACTCAACGCGATTTCCTCTTCTGCCAGCGCATCAAACGAGAGGAGGGCTGTGCCGCTATCGCACTGGGTCCGGTGGACGCTGGCGTGGTGGGCAGAGAGCGGCGCAATTTCACTGGCTTCCTGATCCGGCACAGCGCTGTCTCTGCTGCTTGCGCCTGGGAGTGTGGCGTCACAGCTTGCCAGGAGCTTGCTGGGAGACGAGGGGAGGGGGAGAGAGACTCGTGTCGGCGGACCGGGGACCTTTTTTGGTTTGCGCCTCTTCGGAAAGTTGTTAAAAAGGCTCATCAGCGCAGGAGGTGCGCTCGTTTGGGGGGGCACGGCGAGAGCACAAAGTCGCATCCGCAGTCGGGGCGGCACTGTAGGTTCAGGTTCAGCAGGGGACAAGAAGACAAAAGGGAGAATGAGAGAGAAGAAAGAAACGGGCGGCATGAGAGAGAGGCGTGCATCAACGCGCCCAGACGTGCAGCATGCATTGCCATGCAGGCAGAATGGAGCGGGCGAACGAGAGAGCGAGCGAGCGGATCAAGCTGCGACAAGTGGCGGCCTGAGGCAACAACACACCCACGCCCACGCACCCGGCACCGCACTAACTGTGAGATAGCACATCCCACCGACCGCCCATTCGAGATTTGGTCTAGCGCGCCTTCAGTTCTGCCCCTTCTCAACCGGTTCAGCAAACCAGAGCCTGCGTTGAGAGGTGCTGGCCCGCTCTTCAGCCAGTGCAAATCCCGTATGCTGGAGCGAGACACCTGGGCTCAGTGAGGACAGCGAGTCTCTGGGTCCCCCAGCCCGCCCTGCGCGCGCCGACTCAACACCTGGGGGTCTGGGACACACCCACCAGTGCCACCACCACCACCACCACCACCACCAGGAGCTGGCTCTCTCTTCTGCTGTCCCTCTAAAAAATAAGAAAGAAAAAAACTGCCCACTGTTCTGGTCCCAGTGGTCCCAGGCACCCAAGTACCCACCCCGGCGCGCCTTTCATTGGGCGCCGCTCCCACTCGCTGGTGCTGGTGGGATTGGCAGCAGGCAAAGCGACCCAGGTGCCAGGCCGGCTGCTCTGCGTGCGCTCTCTGCGCTGCGCTTTCCTGTCGCTCCTCCCCGGCCGTCCTCCCCGTTTCCATTTCCTACCCTCGTCCTCACCACGACTTTTTCTCGACACCCTCTTCCCTCCCTCGTTATTCTTACCTTGCCGCATTGTCGCCGCACGCTCCTCTTCACTCTCACCTTGACGAACCGATCTTTTTCACGCCCTTTTCCCTTTGTTCCCCGTTCGTCGCGACCACTGCTTCCGCCGTCTCGAATTCTCTCTTGCTCGCTCCCGCACCCGTGGCGCCTCCTTCGTCGAGTTTTGCCCTCGTCTTCGACCGTCGCCCACGACCACAACCTGGTTGGACGCGTTGCAACTTGTTGTTCTGGCGCTCGCTCTGATCGCCTGACCCTGGTTCTCGCTTTATTTTTCTTCACAGACCGCGGCGCGACGCTCTCGTCCTTCTGGCTGTTGCCAGCGACTCCGAATCGCCTCGCCCTCTTGTCGCTCTCGCCACCACGAGCTGCGACGCCGTCCCGACCGGCACAGCGCGGCACTCGAAAGCCATCATCGCTGCCCTCCCGCACGCACTGCCGATTTTCGAAGCGACCGACCCCCTCCTGGCACGCGTCTACCAAGGCGTCGCCATGCTGTCAAGACCGCGAGCGTAATTCGATTGACGAATAACGTCCCTCCTACAACATACAAAACTGTCTCTGTCTGCGAGCTCCTCCCAGATTATGACCGACCAGCCTGTACCGCTGCCAACGCAAGTCGCGGCTCCTAGTCAGACCTCCCTCACCTCGCCGCCCGTTAGTGCCCCCCCTGCCAAGGAGGACGCTGAACTCAGCGCGGACGTTGGTGAGGAAGAACCGTACACCATCAAGTGTATCTGCAACTTTTCTGACGATGATGGAAACACAATCTACTGCGACACCTGCGACACTTGGCAGCACATTGACTGCTTCTACCCTGACAACAGGGACGAGGCAATCCGCGAGGACTTTGCCCACTCCTGTGCAGAGTGCAAGCCTCGACCTCTCAATCGCCAAAAGGCCATCGAACGAACGTTACGATTAAAAAATGGCACTATTCAAGCCGACGATTCGCCCGAGAAGAAGGCCAAAAGGCCACCCTCTACGAAGAACGGCAAGAAGCGTTCGAAACCTTCCGAGCTGCCTTTGAACGCGCCAAACGGCACTGCTCTCGAAGCCACCGCCAAACCTCTCAACTCTGCCGAACACCCGTCCAAGAAATCAAAATCCTCTCACAAAACCTCGCACTCTGTCAGCTCTCTGCCGTCAAAGCGCAGCCCCTCCTTTGCCAACGCCCGCTCTAATCCCGCACACCCTCCCAGTCCTGCCACGACTCCTCCTGACCTCCCCGACGACTTCCAGATTCATCATTACTCTGCCGGCTTCTACTCCCTTTACAATGAGCACGACGTACCCGATACCCATAATAATGCTTTTGCCAGCTTGGCTATTCCCACTGCTCTGTCGCGCTGGCTGCGAGAGCCCGATGCGATGAAGCAAGAGGTTGGCCGAACACATTCCGACGTCTTCCAGGACGAGCCCTCAAATCTAGATGATAAGAGGCCGAAACTTGAAGTCAAGGACGCGACTCGCTCCCTACAGCAAGGTACGACCCTGCGATGGCGCTTTGTCAAGTCGACAGAACCCATCGAAAAGGACGTCCCCTTGATCGAGCTCAACGGCGAGATTGGCTTTCAAAAGGACTATTGTGCCAATCCAGAGAATCTCTGGGCCGACCTGTCATCACCACTGCCATTCGTCTTCTTCCACCCGGTCCTCCCACTCTACATTGACACGAGAAAAGAAGGCTCTCATGCGCGTTATGTGCGCCGCAGTTGCAAGCCCAACGTTCAACTCGATACCTATCTGTCTGGAGGATCGGAATATCACTTTTGGCTCGTCAGCGACCGCTACATTGCCGCCGACGAACAAATCACATTGCCATGGGACTTCCGATTGGAAAAGAGCGTCTGTGCGAGGTGGCTCCACCTTCTTGGGTTGAGCGATGACGAGAGCGCGGTCCAGGATGAAACAGAGTTGGAAGAGTCAGAATACATTGCCATTTCCAACTGGATTGATCGGATTCTGTCGGAATATGGTGGCTGCGCCTGCGACTTGGAAAACAACTGCGCATTTGCTCGATTCCATCGACACTACTTCCATGTCCGTGGCCGCGGTCGTCCAAGCAAGAAGAAGTCACGCAAGTCTCGCAACCATACCGTCTCTCCGACCAGCACCGGTCACGCTACCAACAGCCGAGCTGCCAGCGAGGCCCACGGCGATGACTCGGTCGACAACGACCCGAGATTCGAAAACACTTCATCAAGGAGCAAGCCTCCCAGCCGAGACCCTACCCCTGGCAGGCAAGGCTCCTTTGACCAGCTCGGCATACTCACGGAACCCACGGATCGTGATAAGCGCAAGGTGGCCATGGTTGAAGACTCGTTCCGCCGCATGGAGCAGCAGCCGCCCAAGAAGAAGAAGCGCGTTTCTGATGGCACCACATCATCTTCCAAATCCAAGCCCCGCTCCGGCTCATCAGTGTCCGGCGGTTATGTCGACGCGGGCACCTCGAGAAGCAAAACTGGATCACCGGCCAGCTCTCTGTCACCCAACCTGCCCTCCCACCCATTCAAAAGTCCTGCCTTGAAGCAAAGGCCTCGCCAATCGTCTTCCGGATCTCGCCCGTCATACTGTGACGCTGGAGTTCAGACCGATCCAGTTGAGGGCGACTGGTTCAGTGAGCCCTGCCGTGTGCCGCCCCCCAAGAAGAAGATCATCTCGCTATCTCGGCGACTGCTCAACAACCGGTATCGCATTAAGTCTGAGGACACGACAGAGCAGAAGCTGAACTTGGCCGACGTCGCACCAAAGGCTGCGCCAGATACCGAGACTCACGTCAACCCTCCCGCGGAGCCAGAGTCTAAAGATGGCGCCCCAATGGATCCGGCACCGACAGACGCAGCCATGCCTGATGCGCCTGCGCTTCTTTCCGAGGCTGCGACCAGCGCTGCCGAGGCGTCAACCCAAATAAAGACGCCTGATCTGCGTGTGCAAATGCCCCCTGTACCGACCTTCGACAACAGTGGACTGGCTGCTACAGGCACAACTCCGTCAGCGTCCCCCTCGGTGCCACCGTCGCCATTTTCGGCCAATGGCATGCCCAGCCCCTTCTCGCAATCCGCTATCAACGGTGCGATCGCTAAACAAAGTCCGATTAAGAAGAAGCTTAGTTTAAGCGATTACACAAAGAGTCGGATGAAGAAGGGCGGCACAAAGGACTTGGCAGGACCTGGGTCGCTGAAGTCGACCCTTTCCAGCCCAGAAGATATCAAGGTTGAGATGACACTCGAGTGCCCAAGCATCGACAAGATCGAAGAAGCCCAACCGCTACCGGGCGCGAACACGAATGGCGTTGTTGAGAAAGTGTAGGAATTTGTGTTGGTGTATATATAATGTGGAAAGCAACCGTGCTGCTGCACTGTTTGCATGATAAAGATGCGATTGCTGGTTTCAACACTTTGCGGATTATACCACTATTTGCGGCGTTTGGGAGGCAAAACGGAAGGAATTTTATTTTTTTGGCGCTTGATTGGAGAGGGATTGTTTATACCGGCAGAATCTTGACGAGCGGACTCGCGGCTCACACCCACGGTTCCGGCCACGTCAATGATCCGCCACTTTTGTTTCTGGTTCTCTGTTGTTCTTTTTTATAAGGGTTTTCAAAACGGAGAGGCGTGTGGTTTTATAGGAGACAGGGGGCACGGCCTTGGTAACGGATACCAGACCGTGGATGATATGCCCACCTTGGGTCGGTCACTTTTTTGTTCACTTTTTTTGTTCTTTTTGGTTGTATTTATAGGCATACTATTTCGGAACGGGGGTTGATACCTTTCTATGTGTTAGCAGATGCAAAGACACAAACTGTCCCACGTCCTGGGTCATGGTCTCGCATTTTTTTTTTGAAATGAATACAAAAACATTCAAAATATAAATCATCGAACGGGTATCACTGTGTTTATTAACTCTGTTATGCACGAAGCTATAGCAATATTTACTTGTACATGACTCTGTCACTACTGTCTTTCCTTTTTTACATCATCTATTTACAGCTGCACCGTACTCCAATTATCTTCCTTAAAGACGAGCCGAGCGAGGGTGTGTCGGGCAAAGAGGCCAAAGACACCCAAGCCCAGCTGCAAAAGCGTGACCTCGGTCGCGAGGCGATCCTCGCGCAGCGGCCCGCGCCAGACGAGCCACAGATTCAGCAGCGTAAAGTTACTCGTCTCCACGAAGCGGCCCTCGTCATCCGTCACGACCTTGAGCAGGCGCAGCTTGGCCAGGATATGCAAGCCCAGGGCGATGACGGGTCGCGGCTGGCGATCGGGCGACCAGGGCGTGACCGAGGGCTCGAGGAGGCCGGTGCGGGCGTTGAAGCGCGGCATGCGATGGCGGGGGCAGGGGATCAGGCCAAAGATTTGCGGCGTCGAGTAGGCAAAGTTGAAGAACTGCGGGACGAGCAGCAGGCCGAGCGTCTTGGAGAAGTGGCCGAGGATGCCGACGACGGCAAAGACCATGCCGGAGAAGTAGCAGTAGGTGTCGCCGACGAAGACGCGGGCCGGGTACCAGTTGTGGAAGAGCAGGGCGGCGGAGACGCCGATCCAGGGGAGGAGGAAGTAGAGGGAGAAGAGGTGCGAGTCGGTGGCCGGGTGCGGGTATTCGGTGGCGAGGTAGAGGAGGTCGTTGACGGCGAGGAGGACGGCGACGACGACACACTGCGAGACCTCGATGCCGTTGATGCCCGCGAGCATGTTGATGCTCTGCGGGCAGAACATGGCGATGCAGGCCATGTAGAGGTAGTAGAGCGGGCCGAGGTCGAAGAGCTCGCCCAGGTACGGCTGCAGCTGCACGGGGATGACGATGCTCGTCACGTCAAAGTCGACAAAGTAGACGACGAGGATGGGGATCGAGGCCAGGCCGGGGATCCACCACTTGTGCCGCCAGCGAATGTCGAAGAGGTCGTCACCGATGCCGAGCAGGGCAATAGTCTGCAGAGAGATGATGGCGCCTAGATACGAAGCGAGCTAGCGCGCAATTATAGTTAGAAAGCTGAGTTAGAAAGCTGAGCCTGATGGCGTGTGTGGCAGTGTTGTCAGTTGTCGCATACCTTGCTGTGCGGGAAGCGGTGCAGGAAGCGGCCCTCGTTGACGTGCTCGGCCTTGAGGACGACGTCGCGGTTGCCGCCGCCGCTCGTGGCGGCGACAATGTCCTTGTAAAACGGAAACGGGATGAAGATGATGACGGTGAGCAGGTAGACGGCGGCGGCGACGGCGCCCATGCACTCGGGCAGCTCGACCTTGTTGACCTTGCTCAGGTCACGGCCGCGGAAGCCGGCCTTAATAAAGGTCGGGCCGAGCCAGCGGATCATGGCGTAGCACAGCGCAAAGGCGGCGCCGGACAGCGCGAGCGACGCGATCAGCGGCTCGCCGTCGCCGGAGAAGGTGTTGGCGAGCACCGCGAGGGAGGCGCCCGATATGGTGAGCAGCGTCAGGGTCTCGCCGCGCGAGAGCGACGTCGCGGACGAGCCTTGGACGGCCATGGCAGCTGGTGCTGTTGCTGAAAACCGTGGGAGATTTTGTAAAGAAATAATGGTAACAAAACGACCGAGGGTGTGTGTATGATCGATTGGCGCAGAGCTGTCGTCGTTTGTTCGTTTAGGTTTGATAGTGGCGCATCATCAGAATGGCGGGACAAACGGCGGAGGGTCGATTCGCGATTAAAAACGGAGATGGGGGTGGCGCGGCAGGCAGCGATTGTCTGCGCGATGAATCGAATTGAGAAGTTCCTGGAGATGAATGAGAGTAAAGGATTAAAAAAAACAGGTACGTTGCGCGGCGTTCAACACCCAAAGCGACAAGTTGAGGTGAACTGGTGCGTGTTGGAATTTGGATGTCGTGGCAGCAAAGGGGAAATAAAAAAAGAGGGTCGCGTAGTCGCGGCCATGTGTCCGAGAGCGATGGTGGCGGGAGCTCCCTTGGCCAGTCCCCACAGAGAACGATATCTATATAAGGCCATGGATTGGCTCAAGGCGCAATTAATAAAATTATAAGAAGAGAATAGTATTTGATTGCGAATAATTTAGAACGTGAGACCTGTCACCTAATTGTTACGGGCTCAGTGTGATAAGAACACCCCAAGACCGTGTAAGCTGCACATCCACTTGGAGCTCCCAGTACCCCCGAATAAACTCAAACAGGCACTTGACGGTGGCCGACGACTTCTTTGCGGACGAGCATAGGACAAGGCAGGCACATATCTCATTGGGCAGCTTTCTAAGCAAGCCATGAAGCCTCACTCCAGAGCCGAGTGTTCCGAAGACCCCGCATAGGTGCAGGCCAATTTCACCATTTGTCTTCTTCTTCCGCAGAGCAGAATAGTAAAACCTTTTCCGGGTAACGGCCCCGCCTTCATGCTACGGTGTGATTTTGTGACGATTCTGAGATATGCATCGCCCGCACGCTGCGCTGTGACCGACGATACGCTGTCTCGGATCCCGTCCCCCCCGCCAAGACATGTCCGGCGGTGGCGGGTCTCAACGAGACAGTTGACAGCTTTGTCCAACATCACGCTTCGACCCAGCGCGGAATACCTTCCGTTGTTGGGAAGTGCTCTCCACGGATGGAAAGTGCATGAATTCAATTACAGGGCATATTGCTCACCGACTCTGTCTCATTTCGTTTGCTTCTTCTCAACATGTCTCGAGGCAGGGACAGGGCTTCGGGTGTGGCTCGAGGTCATGTGAAAGCAGCCAGATATTGATCCCGCAAATTATGTATGCATATCTTTTTCCGCCCTTGAGAGATATCCGGAGCCGGCTTCATTGTGAAATATTGAGGGCAACATGTATTTGGCTTTTCGCAGGAATAGGCGGTAGGCGGCCTTTGGCTCGACTTTTACGATCGCATGGAGTTTGCAAATCGATAGCAAACATACGAAATGACTAGCAATATGCCTCGAGACTTTGTCGCCTTAGTATGCGTGGGCCAAGTGCAACAGGCTCAACTCGGCCGAGAGTTTCCGGCCGGGGCCCATATCGCCATTTCAGGCAATTATCACGAGCAACAGTGCATGACCAATACCTGCCGTACCACTGTACCAGAGTGTTGGCCACAATAGCGTAAGCCCTAGCTGAAGAGTCCGAAATAGCGAAATCAACCGAATAAGAAGCACAAAAGCAGAACGCGATCTCGGAGGATTAGTGAATGTGGTAATGGCGTGGGCCCCAGACTTCACTAGACTAGCATAATGGGGCGCTGCCCGCAACCACCCATGTCATAAGAGGCGCTCAAGGCAAACAATGACTGGTGCCAGCGAATCTGCGAAAGACCGAAAGAGCGAAACCTGCTCCACAAAGGACGGAAATAGGTGATAATGGATACCATAAGGCCTATGTACGCCGGATCACCGTCCCCATGTGTTTGGTAGGGCGTGCGGAAACGTTTGTCAGCTAGCTACAGCAGAGAGCCCCGTTCTCTTTTGTTGTCGCATTTAATAACTAGCCTCCCCATTCCCCATGTGCCTTGGTACTTTTTTTAGTCTTGTTGATTGTCAAGAGAATTTTCTTTGTCTCTGATCTCCAACGGTCTGGTCTATCGAGCACTCAAGGCGGAACGGCGACCCCCCAACTGGAGCGCTAGTTTGAAGCAATTACTCGAATCCGCTTCTGCTGACGTCCAGCTAGTCCTTGTTAGTCTCTTCACGGGGCTTTTTTGCCCAACATGACCAAGGACATTGATTATGAACGGCCTACGAGCACACCAGAGCATGGCCATGTGCATTCGGGAGATGAGACGGAAACATCGACGGTCGCCGATACCCAAATAGTGCATGAAAAGGGCCCGGACACTTGCCCATCACCCATTCATGAATCCGACAATGATATAGAGGCGCAAAGAGTACGTTGACTTACTCTTTCCCCCCTCCCCCCCACGCTCCTGCTTCTGCCCACGGCAAATCCAGTATACTAACAAACCACCCTGTGTAGGACGATGACTTTGGCCACGATGTGGAAAAGGTAGCGACCAATGCCAGTCGACGGAGCGTCCTGAGTCGACTCTCCCGGAAAAAGACCAAGGAGAAGCTCCCGCCGACGATCCTCCCGCTCATGGACCTCGACAACGGCATCGTGGGCTGGGAGAGCCAGGACGACCCGGCCATGCCGCTCAACTTTGCGCCGTTCCGCAAGTGGCTCATGATCTGGCTGCTGTCCGCCATCACCTTCATGACGCCGTGGTCGTCGTCGATCCTGGCCCCCGCGCTGCACCAGATCCAGGCCGAGTTCGACGTCGGCAGCGCGACGCTCGCTGCCATGCCCGTGAGCATCTTCCTGCTCGGCTACGCCGTCGGCCCGCTCGTGCTCTCGCCGCTGTCCGAGATGTACGGCCGCAACGTCATCATGATTGCGTCGAACCTCTTCTTCTGCCTGTGGCTGATTGGCTGCGCGCTCGCGCCGTCCATCAACACCCTCATCTTCTTCCGCTTCATGTGCGGCGTCGGCGGTTCGGCCTGCCAGACCGTCGGCGGCGCCATCATCTCGGACCTCTTCCAGATCAGCGAGCGCGGCAAGGCCACGACCGTCTGGATGATGGGCCCCATCCTCGGGCCGTCGCTCGCGCCCGTTGTGGGCGGCTTTGTCGCCGAGACGATTGGCTGGCGCTGGACGAATTGGATCTCCTTCATCCCGGGCATGCTGGTCGTTGCGTGCATGGTCTTTGGCAACAAGGAGACGAATGCTCGCGTGCTCATCCGCATCAAGACGGAGAGGCTACGCAAGGAGCTCAACCGCCCCGAGCTGCAAAGCTGCTACATCGATCCCACCAAACCCGTATTGAGTAAGCGCCAAATCTTGCTCCTCGGTCTCACGCGCCCCATCAAGATGCTGTTCCGATCCGCCATCCTCTTCAGCATCTCGGTGTACATTGCCTTCAACTACGGCTGCCTCTACCTGCTTTTCAACACCATGCCGACTGTCTTTGGTGGCAACTACGGTTGGTCGCTTGGCGTTTCTGGCTTACCCTACTTTTCGCTCATGATTGGTTACATGATTTCCATTACCATCTTTGCCATTGTCTCGGATCGAACCGTAGTGCGCATGACCCGCGCCAACAATGGAGTCTACGAGCCGGAAATGCGCATCCCTTACTGCACCTACTTCGCCATGCTCATCCCCATCAGCTTTTTCTGGTATGGTTGGGCAGCGGACAAGCATACGCACTGGATTGTGCCAGTCATCGGTATCATTCCGTTTTCTGCGGGCATCATTGGCGTCTGGACGCCCGCAAACGCCTACATCATTGACGCGTTTCCCGAGTACGCTGCGAGCGCCCTCGCAGGCTTTGCTGTTATCAGATGCACAATCGGTGCGTTCTTGCCCTTGGCGGCGCCAGCCATGTATGCCAATCTCGGCCTCGGATGGGGTACGTCGCTGTTAGGCTTCATTTCACTGGCATTTGTGCCTGTTCCGTTCCTCATCTTCCGCTATGGCAAATGGATGCGAGAGCGCTGGCCACTTTCAGTCTAAAACGAATAACGACAGTAGTGCTGCATCTGATATACCTGGTATTCAGTTTGTGCCACAATGTGTTTATACTGCATAGTTTGCATATACATAATAGAGATAAAGCCTGACGTCATTTTCTGCTGATAACATCCCTAAGAACGAAAGATTCAATAACACAAGTGATGTGAAGAGACCCAGAAAGAGTGCTAGTATTCAAGAATATATGTTTAAATAATCGCCGCTGTAGACTAGGTATTCGTATTTGAAATGCCATCAAACTTCAACGTGCTTCAAAACGCCTGACTGCTGTGTGCTGTTATTTGAGTACCCATTGCGACAACAGTGCAAATGACATGGTCCTTCTGCCCGTGAGGGGCGCAAAGAATTCGCGAGCTGTCAAGCCACGAGCATCCTTGTCATTGAAAGTCGCGACTTGCAGAATTTCAATCTTTTGACCGGGCGCTCCTAGGTCGCGTGCATTGATATCGAGCCAATGCCAATACCCATCTGTCTCAATCGGAACCCTGTCCTCTTTCCGGCCGTCCACGCCGTGTATCTTGAGAAGGAACAGAGGTTCTTTGCCTTTACCGTGCTTCTCAGACTTCCAATGCGGGCAAACTTTGTGAAACTGGAATCGCAAGACCTGACCGCTGTAGACCTCGAGATTTTTATTGGCTGGCTCCAAGCTAAATTCATCGATACCTTCGCCCGCAGCATTCGAGTATACAGTCACGGGTTCGCCAGATGCGCGACCTCGGTAGTACTCTTCCCAGCCGACGGTGCGACCATCCTCTCGGTATTGGAGGTACGGCTTGTTGGGGTAGTGGCGCTTACCAAACTGTTCGTTTGATATATGGAACTCGGCAGGGGCAAAGACTTTGTTGAAGGTCTGTGTAGCGCCATCCACATTGCCAGCGCCCCAGCAAGGATCGAGAAGTTTCCATCCACCACCGTCGATTCTGACCGCATTCCATGCGTGGCCCGTGGGGTCTTCTTTTGGAAGGGGCTCACCGTCTTTGAGAGGAGTGTAGCCAAAACCTTTACAGTGGCCGGTCACGACATCGCATTCGAGTCCAGCTCGGTTTGCAATGGTTTTATACGTCTCTGCGTAACCTGCGCAGACGGCCAAGCCTCTCCGGATTGTAGATTCTCCATCATGATGCTGAATGGAGTTGCCGAAAAAGGCACCAGTATCGTATGCAATGTTATGATGAAACCAAGTAAATATAGCCCTGGCCTTGTCGCTGTAGGATGGAAAAGGAGAGCATAGATTGTGGGCTAGGTATCCGATTGGATCACGGGCAGGAAGTGATTCTCTCGGATATTGGGCTGCCACTGCATCTGGAGCGGTCCAGTCCCGGCAGGCGAAGCAGTTGTTCAATTCTGGTGCTGCCTGGGGTTTGCGCGAAGTCGCTTCCTTAATTTGAGCAGCCGAAGGTCGAGTAGATGTTGGAACAGGAGGAGGTTCGTCAGATGCTTTCTTTTGGCTGATCGGATTAGGCGCCGAATTTTGTCTGTTTGTGGCTGGCTTTGGGGTTTGCGAGGAGCTGAAGCCCATGCTGCGTGGATCGCGTGCCTTATTTGGGGTTGCATCTTGTTTGCTTGCTCTGGCCGGTAGTCTTGGGGGCAGACTGGGAGTAGCTGACGCTGCCCTCTGAGGTTCTTGCGGCTGTGGAGGGGGCAATTTCCTGGGAGCAGACGTAGTCGATGTTTGGCTAGTCGTAGACCAGCTGCTCTGTCCAGTGGACTTGGTTGATCTAGCTGAAGTTTGAGATATCTCAGAGGAGGTCGAGTCTCTGCGAACATTTAAAAAGCCATTCGGTTGTGAGGAGTTTTGGCGCTGAGGCAGAGCTGGGGGCTGCTGCGTAGATGATTTTCTAGAAGGCAACGGAGGGCGTACATCCTCTTGGCCGTTCAGCGAGCTTTGCGTGTCTCTGCGAGGCAGAGGCGGAGGATTGCTCTTGGTTGGCCGTGCCGGGACCGTTGGTGTCGCAGGCTTTGCAGCATTCGAGACTCCAAAGCCAGATGGTGTCCTGTTTGGAGGAGGAGGCGGCGGCGCTCTGGCTGGTTTTGCTGCTGGTGGCCCATTGGCGGCAAAGGTCTTGTTCTTGTTGAGTGCAGCAATCCGCTCTGCGAGGGTGGTGTATTGGGGCTCTTCGGTGTCAGCCATGTCCCAAGATGCTCTCGATCTCTCAACAAGATCGTGTCAAGATCTAATTGCTGTCGGATGAAAGAACCGCAATGCCAAGGAGTTGGCTGATGAGTACGTTGAGTGGCAAAATGGCAAGGCTGTGAAGCAGTTACCGGGGGTTGCGGGGGCTGTGCAACGAGCGCTCAATAACTCCAGGCATGCGTGAGTAGATGCGCCAAAGAAACGAGATGGTGGGAAGAGAGTAATGGAATGCCTGCAAGAGACTGGGGACATGAAGAATATAAAAAGAGACACCAACCAGGCTGGGAGCACGTTTCAGTGAACATTTGGGCAGGCTGCAGGAGTGGAGTTGGCGACCCGTTGAAGGCAGCACGAGTGTGGGTTGCCTTGCGTTAGGGCGAGGCAAACGTTGGAACGTGGGATGATGAACTGCATGTATATTTGTGTTTAAGGTATGATTCTTGTCGTTTCTCTTTGATCTGCATTCATTTTCTTCCTCCAGGGTTTTGCAATCAAAGTTTGGCGAGCAGCCTCGTTGCTCGTCGCTTCCAAGGGGACATCCAGCAACTAACACAGAATCTGGAGGGCTAGACTCAGTCCCTGGTAATAGTGCATCGAATCCTGGTTATAGCCTTGTAGGGCGGTGTTAGCACTTTCTCGTGTTCGGCGACTTCGCTGTCAGGTCTTCCTTGAGTTGCAGTTGAGAGACTACATGTTCCTCTTGTCCAGACACTGTGACAAAATTTTCTTTGACAGCAACCATCTTTCTCGTAAAATCTGCACACGCAAGACTGTGATTCTTTGTAGCACAATATTGGTTACACTAAAATAGCGTTGTATCCCCGCCTGTGGGCTGCCGCAGCTGAGCAGACAAACAACTAACTAGCCGCACCAGATGGGTACTTGCTCTGAAGACACCTGGTCGCCTACGACCCCGCCAAAATAGCGTTGGAAGACGACGCCGTGCGTCGCTGCCACAGGTATCCCCTGCTAGTCGCCTGTCTGCCCCATCCTCTTCGGTGTGCGCCGCCGCTCCTCAACAGCCCAGAGCTTCAGTACGTCGCTTCCAGCCAGCCGCTCTCCGACCAACCATCCAACCTCCATCATCACCACCTTTGCTCTTCCCACTGTCCACCAGCAGCTTTTAGCCTCGTCGTCGTCTCTTCCGAATTACTTTTACGCCATCGTCCCTACGCCTTGCTCTTGCTCTATTCGTTTTGCGACGACCTTACTTGTATCCTGCATCTATTCAGCTCGTCTTTCCAGCCCCGCCGCTCCCCTCCACCCCGCCTGGGTCTTCCGCAGGTCGACCCCGGGCCAGTTAGTCGACGATCTGGAGCCGTCACCAGTCACCATGTCCACTGGCGGCGACGAGGCTTCTGCTGCCGTGCCTGGCTCTTTTCGCATTACCGATCTCCCTATAGAAACACAGCGAGAGGTCCTCTCCCATGTAAGTAATATCCGCCCAACTGTCTACGTCAGCCTTCCACCCGTACAAAGCTCAACTCCCGGCGCTAGTGCTCCCAGAGCGATCTCATATGCATCGCGCTCGTGTCTAAGCACTTTCACGAACTTGCCTCCGCTGCTCTGTACCGCGAATTTCACATCATATTTCCCGACGATGACGACCTGAGCTATGATTCCCCGGTAGACGGCCTCGCGGGGGGTCTCGACACCTTCACCACTAGCGAGTATGACTACGCCAAGCACCTTCGAGATCTCTCCATGGATACCTTGAGCTCTGGTCTCAAGGGAGAGCGTTCTTACCAGCCATACTTGTATTCTTCCAGCTGTGGCAAATTCTTCAACTCTTTGCTCTTCCTGACTTTGAAGAAAGCCCACTTCCTTGAAACATTTCGGTACGCCTACAGGCATCCCTCGCAGCAGGCACTGTCCCATGAAGCTGACACTTTTATAGCTGGAATGTACGAGTCGAGCTCAGTAGACCTGTATACAGGCGACTGCGAGAGCTCAAGTCACTGAGAACCTTGCATATTCGCATGCAAGCAGGTGATTCGTACTACTCAAGGCCGCCGCCCCTCCCCATCAGCTTCCACCAGCATCACTCGGCGCCCAGTCCTGTTTACGGCCACTCGCATTGGTCTAGCACGGCTTTTCAGCCTGTTCAATCTTCCATGGCCTCGCCGCATCCTATTTCGAATCATCTCTCACAGAATCAGCCCCATACCCGCTCTCGGTCTGTGTCTAAGAGCCGCGTCCCAAAACAGCCACAAGATGCTGCACGACTCTCGGGCTTCAAAAATCTCAAATCTTTGTCCGTCTTGGATATTGATGACATGAATCTTGTCACGGAGATTGCCGACTCTGTCAAACACTCACATTCATCTTTGACGGAGTTGAAGCTGTCTTTGTCCAGGGCTTTGGCTTCACATGCTCGCAGAGCTTCGCATGAATCAGACGCCGAAGAATCGACAGATGAGGATTTTCCAGGCTCTCCAAACGTTCAAAATCCAGCCTTTGGACCGACTGAGCCAGTTCGGAATTTTAGAGCTCAGGAAGAATGGAAAAGACAGGAAGCACTTCTCGGCAAAATCCTTGGCGTGGAGCCCAGTCTTCAGAAGAAGCCTCAGATGAAACTCGACGCATCCAATAGTAAAGATGGAGGGGTCGCGGTAGAGAGTACACCAGCGATGGCGCCTAGCGAAGAATTTATTACATCTCTCAAAGGCGTGTCCACCAAGCTACTGACTCTCCTCAACGGTTCTCGGGATTTTTCAGCATCGCAACAGGAAATATTGAATACGATCGAACAAGCTGCGCGCAAATATGTCGAATCTGGAGAGCTTTCAAACCTGAAGCATGGTGAGGAATCAGAGAAACAGGTGACCGGTGAAGAACACAACGAAGCGCAGCTCAATTCCTGCCCTGCTTCTACTTCTGAGGCTGCCAGCACTGGGGTTGTTGCAGATACCACGGCAGAAACCGTATCGGAAAACTTAAATGCCTTGCCCGAACGACCGAAGACCGAGGACATTTCGTCCACAGACATTTGCATCAAACTCGATGAAACTACAGAGGATGTGTTTTGTGAGGTCGGGCAACTTCGCCACACAGCTGGCTCTCGAGATAGGCTTTCATCGCCAGAGCCGTCATCATCCCGACCAAACCACTATTTATCGGTGGAGGATCTTTCCAGGCGTCGTCGCGACGATGCAGCTTCTTGCCGTGATTTCTTCGGAAAAAAATCCCCGGCAGGAAAAGACAGTCAGATGGACGACTACATCCGAAGCACCAGAGGCCTGTCACTCGAAGTGTTAAAGATTGACCTGCTACCAGCTAAAGCCTCGGTCATCTGCCGGGCCCTGAATCTCAAGGCCTTGAAAGAGCTGACATTGCTGAATGTTGGCAACCAGGCACCTATATGGGCGGCTTTGGCGAAGGAAGACGCTGTGAATCCACTACCTATACGCAGCATTTTCACAGACAATGTTTCAGTCTCATTTCTGAACCTTGCTTCTCATTTGGAAGAGCTGCACGAGTTGTTTCTACTGGAGCGCAGTGTTGACCATCTGCCAACCAGCTTTACCCCAAGAGCCTCTGTTACAATTGACCAGATTCGACGGCTCGTGCTTAAGAAGCACATCAACACCCTCAAGCGTCTCATGATCAAGGATGAGTCGAAGGAAGCCAACTGGGATGCCAACGAGAAGACAATGGTCATGCTGTGCATGCAAGGAATACAGCTGGAGGAGCTTGCCGTAAGCATGAATAGGAATGCCGTGGTATGTATCTCCCGCCCTGGATGGTTTCTGTAGATCCACTAACCGAAGACAACGCAGCACGTTTTTATGCAATTTTTTCATGAAATGCTCAACTTACGCGCAATCAACATCCTGCACTTTAAGACCAACGATACTTGTCTCTGGGTGGTCCGCGAGACGCTGCGGTTCATGGTGGACAATCTCTCGCACCATCCCGCGATGAAACTGGAATGGATCGCCATGGAGGACGACCGCGTCGACCGCGTGATCCGGCCAGGCGACGACGATGAGGAGGAGCTCTGCCGGCAGAGGCTCTCGCGCGCGGAGCAGCAGCCCATCATCACCGGGCCGTTTGATCCCCCGTCGCACCCGTCCTCGGGCCACGCGAGCGACACGAGCCTCCCGCTCTTCCCGCCGTACGCGATAGATGACGAGGAAGACAGCGACGACGAACTGCTCTACGGCAGCAGCGAGTCGCGGCTGCGATACACGACAGTCGGCCCCATGCAGTTTTACGACGTATGGGGCATCAAAATCTTTGAAAAGGAAATCCGCAGCGGTCGGCTGTAGATCTTTTCCTTTTCTTCCCCAATTCCTCTCAAATTTTTTCCCCCAATTTTTGCTCTTTTGCTATTGTTAGGTTGGGCGTGGTAATAACTGGCGCAGGTTTATATTTTGGACAGATTGTTAACACGAGAGAGACTTAATATGCGAGACTTTCAAGGCGCATTGTTGTTGGATTTCCTTGCTTTTGGATATGGTTTTGGATGACATATTATGTGTTTGGGATACAAACTGGCTGTTTCCTTTATTGTCGGATCTGGATGGACCAATTGGATATCGTACCAGCAACGGCCGAGCTGTGCTTGCCGTCATGTTTAGTATTATAAATTGAAATTTGTTATTTATTGCACTGCAATTCACATGGTGATAGGGTATGGAACCCGAAGATAGGTATTCTAATGCGTTCTTTATTCTTTTCCTCCAATTCATAGTCTAGCGCTCTGTCGTCACACTTGTCTCGAGAATGCACAAAATTCCGACTCTCGCTCGTCGCAACCCATAATCCTTTTCCTTCTCCTGCTGCCGCGGTGTTGGTACACGAATAAAGTCATCTACCCAAAACCCCATAGGGATCATTCTAAGTTCCAGTCAAAGTCTCCTGCTTGTTCGGTTGTATCTATTCCGCAAGCAATCGAGATTTAACAAGAAGATCTCGTCAATAAACAAAGGAAAGCAATAATGTAAAAGGGGTAATCAAACAACCATGGGAATCATCCGCACATCTATCTACAGTCTGCTGATAATGGCAGCGGCGTACTCGCTGGTCTTGGCCTTGCCGCCAAGATCGCCAGTGAGAGCCTTGCCCTCAGCCATGGTGTCGAAGATGGCCTTCTCGACCTGGGCGGCCTTGTCGGTGAGACCCATGTGACGCAGCATCATGATGGAGGAGAGGAGGAGGGCAGTGGGGTTGGCGAGGCCCTTGCCAGCGATATCAGGAGCGGAACCGTGGACGGCCTCGAAGATGGAGCACTCGTCACCAATGTTGCCGGAAGGGGTGAGACCAAGACCGCCAATAAGACCAGCGCACATGTCGGAGAGAATGTCACCGTACAGGTTGGGCATGACAAGGACCTTGTCGTTGTAGGGGTTGGGGTCGGTGACCATCTTCAGGCAGGTGTTGTCGAGAAGCTCGGCGTCGAACTCGATATCGGGGAAGTCCTTGGCGACCTGGCGACCGACGTTGAGGAAGAGACCGTCGGACATCTTCATGATGGTGGCCTTGTGGACGACGCGAACCTTGGTGCGGCCAATAGCCTGGGCCTGCTGGAAAGCGTAGCGGAGGACGCGCTCGGAAGCCTCGCGAGTGATGAGCTTGATGCTCTGGACGACGCCATCGACGACGACGTGCTCAATGCCAGAGTATTCACCCTCGGTGTTCTCACGGATGAGGACAGTGTCGACACCGTCGTAGGGGGTCTTGAAGCCGGCGACGGAGCGGCAGGGGCGGAGGTTGGCGAAGAGGTTGAAGGTACGGCGGAGAGTAAGGTTGAGAGAGACGTGGCCCTTGCCGACGGGGGTCTATAAAGCAATTGTTAGATGCGATCCGGAGCCAGCGGCGACATGTGATTCCCATGACGATGGGTGTACTTACGGCAAGAGGACCCTTCAGGGCAATCTTGTTCTTCTTGATGCTCTCAATGGCAGCGTCGGGAATGGCAGTCTTTCCATCCTTGATGATGGGGGTGACATCGACGGGCTCCCAGGCAATAGGAATCTGTTTGAGCGTGTTAGCAGGCGTGCGTTGGTGCGGCGGGCACGGACTAGCGGAATGGGCTAACCTTGGCGGCAGCGAAGATGTCCTTGACGGACTCGGAAATCTCGGGACCAATACCATCACCCTCGATCAGAGAGACAAGGTAGTTGCCCTATAAAGAGAGTTAGTATTTGTAGACAAATGCTAAAGCATCGTCACTCGGTCCCCGGCCTGGTTTGTACACGTCGTCATTGTCGCGCAACAAGAGCAGGCTTGTGTCGGATTCGAGCTGGCGAAAATAATAACAATCGTACCTGAGCATCCTTGGTGCCGTTGTACTTGGCAACACGGTCGCCGGAAGTAGCGTAGAATCGCTGGTTCTGTTTGCATTCGCGTGTTAGCAAGCCAATACTACTACAAGGGTGGTTGGTGAGGCGTTCGTACAGCAACAGACCAGGTGGCAGCGCGGGGAGCGGCGCGCAGGCATTGCCTGGCAGAAAGAGAGCGAATGGCCAGCATTGTGAATGATGTGATGTGAGATACTCTGTCCAGAAAAGCAAAGAGCAAGCTGGGCCAGATGCGCAAGACTGAGAAAAAGAAGAAGAAGTGACGCAAGTTGGGAGGAAGAAGAGGGAGGTGTGGACAAAAAAAAATTAAGCCGTCGATGCTATGGCATACCTGTTAAGGTAGCACGCAGGAAGGCTTGGCTTGCGGCTTGGCCGGGTGCACCAGCCACAGTTGCTACTGAGTAGCTTTTTTTTTTTTTCCTCTTCCTCTTCGGCCCTTTGCTGGATTCTCTGGTGGTTCCGCCTCTGCGTCCACCGAGACTCCCTGCTGGCGCGACAGAATTAGTGGATCTCCGGCCACCCGCCTCGGAGCCGTCGGAATTGCGCCTCAGGACACCGAGGATGCACCAGCCACATGTAACGATGCACCTCCCCAGCCACACTTCGCTTTCCTGCGGACAGCTGTGGGGTCAGTGTTTGAGCTTGAGGTGGGCTCTGTGGTCATCGCGGGTCGCTGGCCTGTTACTGCGAGCTGGCTAACTTGTGATAGCTTCGACGACATCCATTGACGAAATCGAGAGGGTCTCGGCTTCATCAACCCTGGGCAGGCCCAACACGGTTTATTCGATATTTTGAACACGAACCCCCACAGTCTCGCCCTCGCAATTACCCCTCGCTTATTCGCATGCGCCAACGTGCCAGTCCCCTGAACCGTTTGCCAACGGGCACGTCATCGCCATCACCACGTCGCCATGGCTGATTTCGAGCGGACTGTTCTGGAATTCTACCAGCTGCCATCATCATACCCATCTGAATGGCCGACCGAAAAGGATGCCGAAGACGCGGTGACAGACGAGACAGACGCCTGGGGCAACAATAAGCGAACATCCCGTTATCAAGCTCTCGAATCCGCTGTCAATGAGCGGCGCAGTTTCTTGAATGGTGCTGATGGAAAGGGGGGCATAAATAATCTGGTCCAACGAGATGAGCCTGATCCCCTGGGTTCCTCCGACAGTGTCGTCCGCAGCTTAAAGAACTTGGGCCTGCCGATGCAAGATGACATTCGCCTTAGTGCGTAGCTGGGCACCACAACACATTGTAGCGCATTACGATAAGCTAACGCTCCGACTCTAGGAAATCGATTCCTTCTTTCGTCCACGACTTTCTCGCCAGCGCTGTTTCTATCGCAGATGCATTCCGACGCCGACACTAGAGGTTTATTACAAGGACTCGATGCGCTCTCTACCTCGATTGACCAAAAATCTGCCTCTCTCAAAGTTCTTGTTGAATCCAACTTCGAACGATTCGTCAAAGCCAAAGCAACCATCGATAATGTCTACAAGGAAATGAAGTACCGTGGAGAAGACCCGCAGATGAAGACACACTCGCGACATGCCAGTCGCAGCAGCTTCCGAAACAGCGGAGGCAAACTTGCCTTCAACAACCAATTGGCATTCCCTGTATCAGATAACAGGAAGAAAAACGCCCTAACCAAAGAAAGCGAATATGGTGTGCTTGGTATCAAGGCTCCTTTGCTTGATGTTTCCGCCAAAGCCGAAGAAGTCTGGGGCCCGGCTCTTGGTGGTCGCGAGAAGGAGGAGCATCTTAAGGTCGTTTCTGATCATCTCTCCAAGTTTAGAGAATACGTCGACTTGAGTGGTACAATCTCAGACAGCATCAAGCGCAAGGACTACGAAAGTCTAGTTGAAGGCTACAACCGTGCCAGAACATTTGCCGACCAAGCCCGCCACTTGGGCAAACAACTCAAAGGTGCAACGCCTGATGATACGCAATTATATCAGATCCTGCTCGCGGCCCGCATGTGGCATGACGTCAATCGCCAGGTAGAAGCATTCAAGACTGAAATTTGGAAGAAGCTGTCCTCATCTTCAGCCCACTCGAAACCCAATGCTGCGGCTGGCCGTGTGCAGGATCAGCATGTTGAGTTAATTAGCTTGCTTCTGGAGCTTGGAGTCAAAGAGAGTCCCATCTGGGTCTGGCTGATAAGCCGCTATGATCACTTGAAGAGCAAGATTCAGGTGACGGGTGATCGTCAAAAGACGGAAATTGAAGTCTTGCGACGACGTCTAGCGGCAAGCGAAAAACCAACTCCTAAGCAAGCCGGAATCTATCTGAATGGTCTCGGCAGGCAAGCCATGGACCGCAAGCCACCAGTCAATGACTCGGTTGAAGTCATCGAACTCTGGGAGAAAATGTACACCTTCCTGAGCAATCTAATCTCCTCACAAGGCATTATGCGCGAAATTGTCGAGTTTTGGTCGCTTGCTCAAGGATTTGTTGATGGCAGAACTCAGCGAACGTTGCCTATTGGCTACAATGGAGAGTCACAAGTTCATCATGAGCTGTCAGCCGAGCGTGTCGGCCAACTGTCACAAGGCGCAAGGGAGCTCGTCGAGCAAATTCGAGAACATATCTATGCGTTCTTTGCTGGTCTTCCTCCGGAAGACATATCCATTCTCCTTTCCCCTTTAACTCCCAACCCAAGCTCGCCCGGACCCAACAATGGCGGCGTTTCTGGTTCACTCACACCCACAGCCTTGCGAGACCCGCGTTTCAACTTTGATCCCAACAATCCGCCACCTCCATCACCTAGCAGGGGCGAGCCGTGGGAGAAGCTGGCATTCTGGCCGCCTTGGTCGAACTCACTCAGTGGAGTTCATTACTTATCCAAAATGCTTGCGCTGGTAGGATCAGGGGCGTCTGAAATGGCCACCATCGCCCCTGTGGCTGCCGCCAAGGGTCCTAATCAAGAAATGGACAGGCTTAAACTTCTCATCGGCGCCTCTCGGGAGCGATGTGTTACGGCCCTCTGCGCCGCATGGAACCGTGATGCCGAAAACATCAAGCACGTTGAAGATTGGCACCGCTCTAGTGAGGTGGGCGACGTTACCCGAATGCCGGCAAGTTTTGCTGCATTTGAGGGAACTCTTCTCACCGGCATGCAAAAAATTCTTTATATTGCAGATGCAACTACAGACCAAGGCGCACCAAGCATTGTTCTGCCCCCACCGCCGAAACTGCTCCAGATGGTTCGAAGCCAATACGTTACAACGCTGTACAAGGCGTTGAGCGGCATGGTCGAGAATGCAGAGCGGTCTCTTAAGAAGACTGACGACGAGGACTGGTCGCAAGCTGCCACCACTTACACGAGCACGTCGTCCGCTGGCAAAAGCACCCTGGATGCCGGCGATCGCAACGTGCGAATGCTTTTGACTCTCAGCAATTTGCAGGCGCTGCGCTCTCAAGTAGTCCCAAGCCTAAATTCGCAGTTTGAAAACGCATTTTCCGTCAAGTTGACCGACGAGTCCAAGACGATCAAAGACGTCTTGGGTCAAATCGACGCGCGCCTTTTTCAATCATATACTAAGCAATCTATCGAAAAGCTTCGCGACATTATTCAGGCCGGTCTTTCGTCACCAACCTGGGTACCGAAACCAAACCAGAGACCTACCGCTGCGAAGCCGTACATCTACGAAGCTCTGCTCACACTGGTGCTGGTGCATTCTCAGGTGTCTACGACGGCCCCGTCGCTCACGCCTCAGGTTCTGAGCTTCCTGCTGGAGCAGACGTCGCTGCAGCTCCTCGAGACATTCCGCACGCGGTCAAAATACACACTCGAGGCGCTCATGCAGGCGACGCTCGATGTCGAGTTTGTGGCCCAAACCTTGTCCCACTACACGACCGATCGTGCCTCGGAGCTACAAAGCCAAATCTATCAGGAGCTCGACGGGCGCACCGACAACGATGCGCGCGCGCGCCTGCAGAGCGAGCTGCCCGAGATGCGCAACGTGCTCAAGAAGCTTCGCGAAAACAGCAAAAACGAGTTCGCCTGCTTCAAGAAGCCCAAGAGGGCTGCGGGCGGAACCGCCGCTGCCGCCGCGTCGAGCAAGCAGGATGGATACAGCAGTGCGGGTAGCGCGACGGCGAACTAGAAGTTTTCCTCTCGACGCTAGCACCTATGATTCATGCTTCTTTTCTTTTAGCTGTTGTTTGTATTTTTCCGCGTTTCGGGTTAGCATTGGCATTGGGTTTCAGGATTCAACGAGCGCAAGATAGTAATGATGGTCACAGTCTATTGGATGTATGAAGATATTAAATGCAACGACAGGTCTGAAAATGGTCCCTGTGCCACGCGGGGAGGATGTTTGCCCCTACGCAGCAAATCATGTTCATGTATCATTATCTTAATTGCCCTGTACTGTTCGCTATCCATAAAACGCCTGGTTGCCCCTGCTGGTGTCGCCCTGTCCTTGTACTGAACCTTGTCTACAGTGTATAAAGGTAAAAACAGAAATAACAAATAACTTTTCCGACCCGTCATCATCGTCACCGCACTGCTGCATAGCAGCCGCCAAATTTTTACGCCGGTGAGTTTGGAAGAAGCAGATGCGAACAAAACATGAGTTCCAGAGAACGAGAATCGGCAGGAGAGAACTGGGATCCCTTTTGTCGGGACTCGATAGAGTCATCTGTACCACGTTTGTTAGTGTCTCTGTTTTGCATTCGGGGGATTCTTCAGAGTGCAACTCACATTCTAAATCCAGTTTCTCAAAGTACGCGGTAATGGCAGGATCCTGGCTCTGCGCGGCCAGCTTGCCGTTCTCGTCGCGCAGCGTATGCGGTAGCGCCTTGCGAATGGCAAGAAGCATCTTGAGCAGGCCGGCAAGGTTGCCGCCCTGCTGCGCAAAGAGGCTGGGGTCCCGCTCCAGCGGCCAGCCCGGCCGCAAGTGGTCCTGCTCCCACGCCTTGAAGGCCCAGGTCGACTTCTCCACGCAGTTCAGGAAGATGAGCGCCGTGAGGAACATTTTGAAGCCCACCTTGGTCTTGCTGTCAGTGAGTAGGCGGTCCATGTGGTTGAGCAGGCTCTTCGAGGTGGCGTTCGCTTTGCGCTCTGCCGCCGCATTCAGCTGCATGCAAATCATGGTGTAAATATCGGCATCAGTTTCGTTGTCCGCTTCGTTGATCCATCGTGCTTCGATATTCTCTTCTGAGGGCCGTTCCAAGATTGTCCATTGTCTCTCTCGATCTATGCTTTCGACAAGACCCCAAAGCTCGAGAGCCTTACCCAAGAGCTCGTCTTTCTCTATAAGTTGCTGCTCCAGGGCAGCTACAAGAGTCATCCGAGTAAATTTGGACGGTTCTCGTTCGATGAACAGGGGTAAGACGCTTCGCATGTATGATTCGATTTTGCTAGGAATGTCTTCCGTATCCTGGTCAATCATGATTGCTTGTCGAAATGGCTCTGTACTGCTTCTAGCTTCCGCCTGGCTTTCGTTTGGTTCTAGAAGCGCTTCCATGGTGCCTAGAACGATGCGCTTCTCTAAATCTGGAAAGTGGGAAACCTCAATGACGCTCCCATTGTTGGTGAGTTGTAATTGCTCTTTAAGGAGATTGATTCGATTCTGAGATAGCACTACCTGAACTCCAGCGGAGTACAAGTCAAGCTGCTCGTGCAGTCGCGTACGAACGCAGCCTGTTCGCCACACACGAGGTGACAAAACTTTCCTGCAAGTATCACAGGGATCACCCTTTCCACAGTTCTTTCGGAGGATTCGGCATCGAATGCAAGCGCCAATTTTTCGGACTTCCTGCACTTCTTTGCGACGCGCTGGCGTGAACCGAGATCGAGAATGGCGAGGTCGACCAAGTATGGAAGCATCGCTGGTGTCCATACGTATACCGCCTCGATTAAGAGGCATGGGTGGTGTCTGCTGATCCGCAAGAAGTGGCACTGCTGCCGTGGTTGCGAGATATGTCATTTCACCCCAAGGGTGCGCAACATTAGCGTCGTTATTGCTCGGCTGCGAAACATCGAGAAGGTTGTTGGAGTCGGTGGCAGAAGGTGCTTCCGGGGAAATCTCATGGTTGACTAGTTGGGGATCGAGGAACGAAGGGTTCAAACGAGCTGCTGCTGCAACGGCGACAGAGATATTTGACGCATCGGGAGACGAGTCGGTCGCTGGTAGCAGCGCTTGTAGTCGTTCTTCGGCCGACAATTCCACACCATTCGGCGATACTTGGGCCACATCCAAATTGAAGTCAATTTTTGAGCTATTCGCTTGATCGACGTCTCCCTCGGGGGTCTCGTTGGTCGCTCGTTTGCCATTAGCCGAAGAATTGTTGCGCTCTTCATAGCCGGCCGGCGGGTTGTCGAGTGTGAATTGCTCTTGGAGCTCGAATCGCCCGTTCGAGTGTGTATTGTCTGCAACGTTGGGGACATCTTGTCCTTTGGGCAGCACACGGTTGTTCTCGTTGAGATCGACCTGGCGGGAGGCTTCTGCCAAGGTCTCCAACGCGCTCCATTCTTGAGGCAAAACGCTGGAGGCGACGGCTCGTGCCCCTCGGGGGCCATTCCCGTTATGCTGCCTTTCGGCCGCCGCCGCGCGGGCGCTAGAAAGGCCATGAAGTTCGAGGCAAGCACGCATGCGATCTGAGTCGGAAATGGCGGGACATTTTTTCGTGATGTGAGTCGTCAAGCTATCGATTCGACCTTTGGGGAAGTTTTCGCCACATCGTTTGCAGGTGTGCTGATATCGATTGCTATTATCGTTGAGTTTCGCCCCACGGACAAAGTACTCGAGAATAAGCGGATTGGGCTTTCGTCCCATGGCTATGCAGCGGCCCGTGGCGGCAAGTTGCAGAGCGTGTTGACGCCTCGTCCAACCTGGTGATGGCCGGAAAGGCGGCCTGCACAGCTTCCCGGTGCCGTTCCAAAACGCGCACCAGATCAAATTGCAGCCGTCTCCAAAAGAAGACGACGAAATGACGTCCGGCGCACAACAGCAACCGGATACAAAAGTGCAGCTCAAGAAGTGGCAGATTCGCCCAGATGGTGATTCTGCCTATGTTGACCGACAAAATTCTCACACCGACTTGGGGAGTGGGAGAGTTTGTTGCACGTGGCGGGGCGACTTTGATCCGCTCGATCTTG
Source organism: Paracorniculantispora psalliotae (assembly GCA_002796755.1). Lineage (NCBI taxonomy): Eukaryota > Fungi > Ascomycota > Sordariomycetes > Hypocreales > Cordycipitaceae > Paracorniculantispora > Paracorniculantispora psalliotae. Next base: position 2,195,281 of record PHFE01000107.1, read on the forward strand.
TGGGGCGATCCAAGCCTGCACCACTGCTTGGTGAGGCCTTGTAGGGTATGTCATTGAGAGATTAGATCTCTCACCATCGGAGGCATTACTGCTCACTCTGTCGTATTTGGAGAGGAAATGTTTGGGAATAACTGCAATATCCCTGGAGTGGTTTCTTTTTATCATTGCTTAATTTGAGAAAGGCTCCTGGTAAGGTGTCGTGGCGGTGTAACCAATCCCGAGGCAGGCTACCCAAGCCCTCCCTTCTATCCAGATTTCTGCTCAGATGTAGGGCGTGGGCAGCAAAGAAAAACGCGACAAAATTCTAGAAAATATTTTACGCAATTACTGATCTTGGGAGAAGCCCATAGTGACCCAAAAGGGACAAAATCCGGGGTTGGGAAACAGACAGTAGTTTTGGATAAGCAACGTCGGGATGCGGAAATAAATTACCAGTTACGATTAACGGCGGCAAAACCTGCCCCAGACGGCAAGGTCTCCCCAATTCCGATACAAACTAAGCTTAATTAGTGGCAGATTATCTCTCGGTTTGCGCGTCCTGAGATCATGAGAACTACCTCCCGAAAGGTCTGTCAGCTCTGCGCTTACTCATACGTCGTGCATTCTCTCGTCTACCCCAATCTGGCAATACAATACACGCGGCCGATGCTCAATTCCGGTCCTCGGCCGTGTATAAATACTATCTGAATTGGTCAAGGAATCGCATTTCATTATTATTCACTCCAACCTCATCTGAATACACCTACCTACCTATTTCACAAGCTTTACTATAAAATCAAGTACGACGATCTCCGTGTCTTATACCCACGAATAAAATACTAACATGTTAGCAGACAAAATGCAGCTGTCTGTCTCCCTCGTTGCTGTTCTTGCCGGCCTTGTTGCCGCCCAGCCCATGACATCTAGCATCAAGAGCCGAGGAACTTTCACCATTGAGATGCGCGATGGAATTGAGGACTGCACTACCTGGTGCTGCATCTGTGGCGATAGCAAGGTTGCTTGGTGCGCCGGCTGCCCGTAAATCAACAAAGTGGCTGCACTATTTATAGCGCATCACTACTAGGCACTGCCATCGGTATGTGCATGTATAAACGAGCCTGATTATGTTATAGCTACGATAGACACGGAATATATTGTTATTTAGGAACTGTATAAAATGAAACTGACTTCCAATTCCGTCATCATTGAATCAATACACAGATCTTCGATGCTGCACTTCTTTAAGCGATGCAGCTTTAAAAGTTGCGGAACCTTCCCAGTTTGGCACTGTCCGGCCTCCGCCATCCAGTCACAAGCCCAGGCTGACGGCGTGCCACTACTTGAACCGTACGATGCCTAGCTCCGCGTTAGTGGCCGAGCAGGGTGCTCAATAGCTCATCTCCGCACTTCGTCTGACAGACTATTGCCTCCTACATGTTATGATGTTGGAAGGCAGCATTTCTTAAACCGACTACAGTTTGTTGAACGAAATATTATGAAATCCGCTCTGGTACTTGCTTCGGCGGCGGCAGCTGCCGCTGCGCCGGCAGCAGATATCGACTTGTCCAAATTCGCATTGACAGATGTATTGATCCTATTTTTCTAAAACTTGCTCGGCCAATTGATCCAGGCGCTAATCGAGTCTCTAGACTGGGTCAATTGGTGGAGGAAATACCTTTCCTGGTGTTTCGCGCCCGCTTGGCATCGTCAAGCTCGGCCCCGACCTCTATTCTGGAACTGACGCCTACTCTGGCTATCTCGCAAATGGGAACTTCACCGGCTTTTCTATGTTGCACGAAAGCGGTACCGGAGGTGCGCCTAAATACGGAGTTGTATCGCAAATGCCTGTTGTAGGGAAAATTGATGACCCTCTGGTCCAAAACACCAATGACACCCGCGCCGAAGCCGACTACACGGAAGTGGGTTACTACAGGGCGAAGCTCGGTTCGGGCACCACTGTAGAGCTTGCGGGAACCACAAAAGCCGGTATACTTCAGTATACGTTCCCGAAAACTGACAAGCCGCTGAACATCTGGGTTGACGTTTCCCATGTGCTGTCCTCCTACCGTGGACAAGGCCTAGGCCAGCACTACCTTGACGGAGCCATTACCGTTTCGAATGAATCCGACAAGCCGGGGTTTTTGTACTACACCGGCTCAGGCAAATATGACAATGTAATAGGAAACGGTACATATTCTACAGAGAGTTGTGGCTGACATTTGAACAGGGGTGGAATAGAGCTGCTCCGTGGACGGTCTACTTCTGCGGCCACTTCGATGCGCCTGCTACATACAAAGTCTATCGCAGCCCAGACGGCAAAAACGGCAAACGAGAAGATACCATACAAGCTCCACGCGTCGGTGCTCTTTTCACTTTCAACCAGACTTCAGTTGTCTCTCGCATTGGAGTCTCCTTCATTTCCACTGAGCAGGCCTGCGCTAGTGTGGCGAGGGAAATTCCGCGAGGCACGAAGCTTCGAGACGTTCAAGAGCAAACGCGTCAGGTGTGGAACAAGGAAGTATTCAGCAAGGTAACGACTACGGAAACGAACACCACCAAACTCAACCAGCTATACAGTGCACTGTATTTTATGCACCTGCTGCCACAGAATAAGACTGGTGAAAACCCGCTCTGGAAATCGGACGAACCTTATTACGACGATATCTTTACGTTTTGGGACATTGTAAGCTCACCTCTCATATTTCACAGGTACTTCACCATACTAATTAATATTTCACAGTATCGCTGCACCACCAGCTTGCTCCATGTTTTGCAGCCTACATACCATGAAGAGCTTCTTCGGTCGATGGTTGACATTTGGCGCAATGTCGGGTGGGTTTCAGATGCTCGATCCTCTTTTTCCAATGGCGCCGTCCAAGGTGGCTCCAACTCGGACAATGTATTCGCGGATGCATATGTCAAAGGCGTCCGTGGAAAAGTCAACTGGAACGATGCCTTCGCTTCCATGGTGAAAAATGCCGAGAAGACGCCTCCCAACAACAACGATTCTCGCGACCCGACAGGATCAACTCGCGAAGGTCGCAGCGCGCTCCCAGACTGGCTGAAATATGGCTACATCACTCCGAAATATTCGCGCTCCGTCAGCCGCGCGGTGGAATAGTAAGTTATCTTCCAATTCGCACGCTCGCCTATGTGGCTCATCATTCGCAGCTCCGTCAACGATTTTTCACTGGCCACCGTTGCGGCCGGTCTGGGCAAAGATGCCGAATTCACCAGATATTTCAATCGCTCTCATAATTGGCGCAATCACTGGAATACCAATATGACCGCGCTTGGATTCACTGGCTTTGTTGGCCCACGTAACACGTCCGGTTTCATACCTCAAGATCCTCTTTCCTGCGGTGGTTGCTACTGGCGTGATTACTACTACCAGGCACTCCCTTGGGAGTATTCATTCAACGCGCACCACGATCTGACCAAGCTCATTGAGCTTTGCGACGGCGACGACACCTTTGTCAAGCGTCTTGAAAAGACATTCGAGCCAGGCGTGTTCTCAGGCAACGGTGCCTTTGGACACACCCTTTTCAATCCAGGCAACGAGCCTAGCTTCACCACGCCTTACCTATACAACTATGTCAATCGCCAGGACCTGGCTGTCGAACGTAGCCGCTTCATTGCCAAATCCTACTACCACCCGACGCGCGATGGCTTGCCCGGAAATAGCGACGCTGGTGCCATGGAGTCGTGGCTACTCTGGAACATGATTGGCCTATACCCTATGACAGGACAGACAACCTTTTTCATCGGCTCGCCGTGGTTCTCTGATCTAACCATTGCCTTGGGTGGCGGTAAAACGCTAAAGTTGACGAGCCAAGGCGGTTCCGACAACGCTTACCAGGTCCAGTCTCTCAAGGTCAATGGCAAAGAGTGGAATCAAAGCTGGTTGACGTGGTATGACATTTTCGCACGCGGCGGCACCCTCGAGTTTGTACTCGGCCCGAAACCGGCCAAGTGGGCGACTGGCGAACGGCCCCCGAGCCCAGGAAGTATGAGTGCTGATGACGCCAAGGCTTTCCTGAAAAAGCAAGCTGGTAAAGGCAGATGCAGAAGATGAGGGTACTGGAAAATTATGACGACGATCTATGTGGACGCTTCTTCCGGAAAACTCGTGTGGCTCGAGAAGCAATCGTGAGTAAATTTATTATCAAATAAATACACATAGTTTATATAGAAACTATCATTTTCTCCTTCCGGTGGTGCTGGCGTCAGCGCAGAAAACTGCGCTTTAGCCAGTGCACACAACTGGCTCATCCCAGCAGTCCTCCCAACCTGTCTTTCCAGAGCGCCAAAACTGGCGAAGCTTGTCTATAGTTATAAGAAATGGGCAAGTCGTATTCGGCAGTGCCAGAATATCCTCCAAACACTGCTCGATAAACCTTTGATCCTCAAAGGCGTCGCCGGCAGCAGCCACGCCAACCACAGCCAGCGGCAATGCTATGGCGGTTTTGTATTGGAGCCCACCCCAGATCTGCTTAATCTTTGTCAAAATCTCATCTCGATGCTGAATCCGAAGCGTCTCCGCCATGCTTCGACCTGGCAGCGGCGGATAGGCCGCTCTGATTTGCGTCGATGAGACGGCCCATGCGGCTGTTGCCGACGGAGGCAGCGTCAGGATGCCGTAGAGCCGGATTGTGACGGCGTAAATCTCTCCGATACTTTGCCTTATTTCTGTGCTCAACCTTGACGGCTCCGCTGCAAATGTTTCGAAATCAAAGCGCCACGTTGCGTTGAAGATGGCCTGCACCTTGAGCTCGAGGCTAATTTTCGACAGGGGCTGTTTGGTGGCCACCGCGACGCGTAATCGGGTAACGTGGACAATGAGTGGGTATAGATCTACCGGGCAAGGCACAAATGGATTGGGACTGAGCACTGTTCTAAGCTCATCGTCAGTGAAGTCCTCGAGGCCCAGCGTCTGCTGTGTCGCAGGGCTCGTTGCGTTGGCGTGGATCATGTTTCTAAAAAGACCAGCTTCGTCAGTGTCTGAATTCAACAGTCGCCTTTTCACCACAGCTGCGTTTTCTTACTCTATCGGAAAGCATAAATGTGATGTTGCACCTGGTATTTTAAGAACCTTCGTGATCCCTCCTCGATGTTGTATATACGCGAAGATGCCTCGTAAATGAATTCGCCAGAGAGTCCTATGCAAACAAAGGTCTAGCACGAGTAGATGCCGTATTGCAGCTAGCGCTGAAGCTTGGTTCGGATATAAATCATCGCCCCGGAGCTTCTCATTGACGATATTAATAGATTCGGTCATATTCTTCCAGAATCTGGTCCAGGAACCTTGAAAGGCAGGGTCTTCGCCAGGCACCAAAAGTCGGCGACGGGCTTTTGAAGCTTTTGAAAGCTGATCGCAGACAATCTTCCCGAGAAAAGACGCACGACCGAAAGTCTCTGTATGGAAAGGTGGATCAGTGCCGGAAGTAAATTGGAGAGTCGGCTTTATCACTTCAAAGTCTATACAGAAAGTCAATTTACATTAGCAAAGGCCGGCCAGGTGAGGTCAAGTGACGTACAGTACCGGATTGACTCTATGTAATCCCAGTCAGGTGGCATGCATTCGATGCAAACCTCAATCTTCTGGCGTTTCTGCTGGTTTACTGTTGTGATATCAACATCGCTGACTGCGGCGTGTACGCCATCGGTATCAGGAGGCGGAAGTTTATAGCCGCGACAAGGGACCTTGCTCGTAATACAACGTCGACAAACAGGTCTAGCCTCGTCACATTTGACGCGGCGGGTGCTAATCATCTGTTAGTAAAATTAAAGGACATTAGAGCAGAAGAGACGAAGAAGAAGGGGATTCGTAATCATGCCGGGGGCGTAAAGTACATACCGGCATGTAATGCAGCCTGTCCTTGATCTTGTCGCCCATCGCTTTTTTCCCTGACTCGTCAGATTGGATCGAGCAGCTTCAGAGTCCCTGGTGCGTTCTGGTCCCCTCCCCTGGTCTTCAAAGACGAACGTATATGCCATGTTTGTGCAGGAGCTGAAAAGGCATTGAGAGGCACGAAGATGGTGGTGGGGAGCCCCATCTTATTAACTGCGCAGGATAAGGCTGCCAGACGAGGCTTGATTGAGCTGTATCGAGCGCCACAGAGTGACAAAACTTTGATCATATACAGCTCTGTCGCCCGCCCAGCAAACAAGGCTGAGTTGCCGCAGGATCTTCGTTGACAACACAGAGGCCGCGTATTTTATGCCACGTTTTGATACAGTATACATTGGTAACGCCGATATTCCATTAATTCAAGTTTGCGCCGAATAAGAACACCTGTAAAACTTGCTATGCAGTAGAATGGACATATTATCTATCACCAGGACGATTTGGCACAGTGGCATATTCTTAGCTACCACTTCCCCACACATTGCGGAACTCCTCGTTTTCTTCCACATTGTACTTTGTTGACGAGTTTTCGGTATTGTTTTCTTCAGATGCAGCATTGCTTTGAGGCAAATCAGCCGTAGTTGGGCTTGTGGCTCCATCACGAGTGTGGGCCGCGTCGGATTGAACGCCGTAATCCGTATCGTCTAGTAGGGCTGCAGCCTCGGGCTCAGGATGCTGAATGACAACCTTTCTCGACTTTTTCTTCGTTTTGACAGCAATCACTGGTGGTTCTTGAGACGCCTCCTTTGCTTGCGTCGAACTAGGCTTTGTTCTCGAGGTGGGACTGCGACGCTTCGGCGTACCTAGACGAGGAGCTGGTGAGTTCGCTCCACGGCTGCTGAATGAAGAGCGATACCGATCTCTCAAAGGCTCATTAGCTGTGATGACGGGATACTGGAAAGTAAATTAGCTTCCTCTGCTTTTCGTGGGCGGGGGCAGCCGATTTCTTACATTCCAATCTCCATATTCGAGTTGCCGCGCTTGGTCGTACATGCGCTCCTCATCTGGGTCAATCTCTGGTTCGTCAAATGTCCCCATGGTACCATCGCGCTGCGAGTCTTGATGGTTTGAGCTACCTTCGCCGTTACCAAGAAGCGGCGAGGAAGCTGAGGCATTGGGCTTGGGTAGCCAGTACTTGCCCTTTCCACCACGTTCATATCGCATTCCTTCATCAAGTCTAGCGAATCGCGAACTGGAGTCTGCATGTGCCATGACCTTATCGCCAGAATCAAATATACGATAGCCGTAGTTATCGCCTTTGAACGTCTCTTTTGAATCCTCGATGAGATCTTTGGTGCCAAAGGCATCCCGAAGGGCTCTTCCAAGAGGCATGCGGGCGGACAGGATACTGTTATCCGCAAAATCATGCCATGAGAAGGCATACCAATGCACAACAGCAAAGATGGGCATCTCGATGCAAATCAGGAAATCTTGAATGGCGGCGGCCAAGTTGTCCCGAGTGTAGCCCTGGACATCATCCGGGATAGCGCCGATCCAGACGAGAATGGATAAGAAAAAACCTTGCCAGTAGGATGCAAAGATGATGAGCTTGATAGAGAGGAATTTGGGTACGGGGCGGAAAGGCTTCAGATCTTGGTGCATGCAGACCCAGAAGAGACCAAGCGAGTACAGGCTGACGGTGACGCTAATGTTGTAGATGATGCCACTCCAGAAGTATCCGGAGCTTGCGGCAATATAGCCCTCTTGGTACGTGCCTGTGGCTTTCATAATGATGGCTGCTGTCGCAAGGATAGGCTTCAGCCATGCATATTGTAGAATACCACGTTTGATGGAGAGAAATGTATAGGGATCGGATATGTCGACCTTGCGCAGGCAGTGGTTCATCGGCCACAGATGCTGTACCGGGGCACGGCCATGCGTCATGATGATGAGCGCGCGCTCGCCACCAAGATAGTTTATTAGAAGTTGGAAGAAGGTGTAGATTGTGAAGGCCTCGTATATGTCGCGGATCGGGTCGACGAACTGGGCGGCTTTGAGCGAGACCATGCTGGTCCATGATGCTATCGAGTAGATTGGGACCATGACGAGGATTCGAATAACGTATCGTTGCAGCAGCGGCTTGCGATAATTTTTTGCTTGAAGCCATATCGAGCTAGGTGCAAGTAGTGGTTAGCTTCTGACTGTCTGGGAATGGTAAGGTGGCGAGGCACGAACAGAACAGACACAACGGTGGCGATGACAGAGGCGGCACCAGCTATGAGCGTCGTATAGCCCTTGAACTTGGCGCCAGTGCCTCCATCGGAGGTTGCGTAGCTGTGGATGTCCATGACGCCTATCGAAACTAGGTGCGGGACAGGAGAGGGTCGAGATGGAGGATGCCGACGGATCAAATCATGGCTTTTCGAGGTTGCGCGGAACAAAAGCACACGTTGAGGGCTCGATTAAAGTACCCGAGCGACGAACTTTTGGCAACGACCTGGGCGAGCCTTGCAAGGGGGACGATGACGAAGCGCGACAACCAAGATGGGGAGCAAAGGGCAGCAAAGGGCGTTGAGTTGGGGAAGCGTGACGAGTCCAGCTGGAGATCCGCGCAACGTTGGCGCATCTGTGAGCTGCGGGCTGGTTTTGGGCAAGTACATAAAGGCGGGTGACAGTAGTAAAAGGTACATCTGAAGGCTGCGTACGCTGCTGTGGGCGCTGTACCCGCCCGTGCATCGAAGCGCTGTCTTAGCAAAACGCCCTGTAAGGCCGCGTGGTGGACTGTTTTAGTGGAGAATTGTAGCGGGCAGCCTCTGTGTTACCGGCAGCTGTCTTTGATTCACCCGCGTTGGCCAGATGGTTCAGCAGAGGCTGCATTTTGAACAATACCAAAATGGACATATCATTTCGTTAGCTCTATTGAAATTTCGAGCATTTGGTTTATTTATTATGTATTAAGTAGTCTGTAATACCATGCCAGCAGCATCGCTCATGTACACTTCCATCCACAGCCGTCCCGGACCGTCCAGCGAGGTAGCGGCTCCACCGCGCTGCAGTAGTGTCATCACTGGACGAAGCTTCGGTACCACCAGGGGATGCTTCTGATTGTCTCGTGAACACTCATCTCGACGCCTCTGCCGAGGGACGCACGCACAAGCAGCGCCTGCTATCGAACTGCCAACCCGTCGACACCTTACCCGACGATGTGCCCCGCCCGAAAGACCCAGTAGTTGGTGGCTCATTGCTTTGTGCAGCAGGATTGAAGCTTGGTCGCGAAGCTATCCGCGAGCTTGCCAACATGTCGGCACGGGAACAAACACTCTTCCCTAGGCGGCCAGCCTTGCCAGCCTTCAATTAGTAGGCTGATTCTGCTACTTACACGCGTCAGCGCGTCTTGCTAATTATTGACAGCGAATTCTTCATCTTCCTACTCGTCTCCGGCTTGCTCTCCATATTCTTCCTTCTCTACTTCAACCGCCTTTTCGGCTCGATAGTCTCCTACGCGATTCGAACGTGGACTTGGCACCGCTATAAAATCTACATCGATATACAAGCTCTACAAATATCCCTCTTGGCCGGCAGAGTATTCTTCTCTGGCGTGCGATACCATGGCGTCAACGAATCCTTCCTGGTTCAGCACGGCACCATTACATGGCGATACTGGCTGCGCCGCGTGCGAGAGGCCGACGTCCTCGACGACAAACACTCGCAAGGAAAACATCCTTCCAGAAGCGACAGCAATTCCAAGTTGCCGTGTCGCGTCAATGTCAGTCTCGTCGGCCTGGAATGGTTCGTGTATAATCGCAGCCCGGCCTACGAAGGCGTGTTAGCCGGTCTGAAGCAAGCTGATACTGCCCGCTCCTCCTCCCACGATTTTTACGAAGAAAATTCAAACGAATCAGAGAAACCGCGAAAACGAAACCTGCGTGGCTTGGACCAACTGGAGGAAATGTTTCCGCCCTCGCGCAATGGCCGACCTGTCCCTGGACGGCACCACAGCTCTCGAGATGTTGACAGTGCTGATGGGGAGAACGACGGACCGGCTGAACCAGACCTGCCATTTATGCTTCAATGGTTTCCCATCCATATCGAATGCAAAACTGCAGCCGCAGTAATCGGAAACGACAATACAAAGGCGATTCTGATTGTCAAAGCGAACGGCCTTACATGCAAAGTCGATGCAGGAGCAGCCCGGACACCCGATCCATATCGTCAACTATTTGATGTTAATTTTGACCACCCAGTCATCGAAATTAAGGATAACGATGACTTCAAGGAGGATCAACCCACCAGGGCCACGAAAGAGCGTGAAATCGGTATTCAGTTCGAATCACAACCAAAGAGAACTTGGTTCAGGCATAGGCGGCGCAAGTTTGTCTCGTCGCTGCGGAATATGGTCCCTTATTGGAGAAGATCAGTCGAATCCTTTTCGGCCGATTCACGTGCAGATCTCGGCACCGGCGCTTCGCATATCCCCGCTTCAAATCGCTGGCAAGGCTTGTCCCGTTACCTAGACGACCGCCTCCAAGACGACAAGGCTCGATGGGGCTCAGTGGAATATGCTGCTGTGACGACTATCCTAGATTCTCCCTCTGCCCATCTACAAGTTTACTGGGATGCGGTGGCCAAAGTAACGCAGAGAGATTCTCGCCCCAACACTGCCGAATCTCTATTACACGTCAATGGTGGTGATGCCCCTGCCTGGGGGATGCATTTCACTATCAGAGGTGGCACTATGAACTACGGACCCTGGGCTGATCGTCAACGAGCTGATTTGCAACGCGTTTTTATGCCTAGCTTGGCTAAGGATGCCACGCCTGCGAAGCCGTTGGCTCCTGGAGAGTGGAGAGTGGCAACGGAATTCAATCTGTTGATTGAGCTGGAGGACACAGTCACGCTTCGAATTCCAATACGAGAAGAGTCAAAGAATTGGCGCTGGCGTGGCAAGGAGCCTCATGCTGACCAGCAGGGTCCCATGAAACGGAAACAGCGGAATAAAGCTAAGAAGAAAAGCAAGACAGACGTCAATCAAACTCGTCCCGTTGGATGGCTCGAGTTCAAGATGCCCGTCAACTCATCTGTGGAATACTCAATGGATATGCTGGCTCGAGCTGGTGGCTACAAAAACACTCTCCGAGTTGAACTGCCCACTTCGGAGCTATGGAGCAGTGTCAACCATGACCTTCTTTGGCGGTCTGGCCCCCAAAGAATTGTCTGTGACATGTCCAACCCTCTCGCGTGGAATACGCTTCGCAACTGGCATTTTAACATCACGTCAGATGACATGAAGCTGTACCTGCTGCGCGACCACATCTTTCTTCTCATCGACCTAGTCAATGACTGGGCTAGTGGGCCACCTTCCGACTACCTCGTCTTCACGCCTTTCAACTATCACCTGCATCTGAAGCTCCGAAATTTACAAGCATATCTAAATATCAATGACGGCAACATCATCGACAACGCGACAGCACATGACGAAAACAACTTCCTCATTCTCTCAACTCCGGTTCTGACCACGGAAGCAACCATTCCGCTCGACAAATACATCCCTGACAAAAATTCGATTCCATTTGATGTTCGAGCTGAGTCACTCACCCTGTCCGTCCGAACGCCCCAATGGAATACAGAGTCTGCCTTTTTAGACTCGGGCCTGCTTGGCAGTGTTGAAGGTCTTGTTGTTTCTGGAAGCTATCAGTACAACGCCTCGACCTCGGCTGCGAACACCGACACACTGATATTAAACGTGTATGGCCAATCCCCTCACGTCACCATTTACGGCTTCCTTATTCGATACCTCATGCTGCTCAAAGACAATTATTTCGGTGAAACCGTACACTTCCGAACCGTTGACGAATACCAAGGGCAACTTCAGTTAGAGGCTCACGGCGACGGTGACGATCAGATAAAACCGCCTCTCAAGAAATCGAACGACTTGGATGTAATTCTCTCTGTCAAGGTTGACGACCCTCAGCTTGCTGTACCAACGAATCTATATTCTGCCAAGCGGTACATTCAAGGAGAACTCGCAAGCTTGGCCGTTGACTTGCGATTCACCAATTACTACATGGACTTGGAGCTTGATCTGAGTCCGCTAAGCTTGTCGCTCGGCAATGGCGATGAAGCAGATTCACCAGGACTCTCAACCTCCAACACGCAGCTCTTCATCGATGGTATACGTGTTTTTGGGCATAGGGCATTTGGGTTGCCACCAAGCGAGCCCACGTATCTCTGCAACTGGGATGTCTCAGTCGGCGCAGTTCGTGGCGGCTGTAACGCAGACTTCCTATCCGCCCTCACCAAGGGTGCGTCCGCATTTGGCTTCACATTTGATGATGTTGAGAATGCATTGGTGCCTTATTCCTCTCTCATTTTTCACGATGTCACATTTATCCGAGCGCAGGTTGAAGCCATATCATTATGGATTCACCTGCCTGACGCTGCCTTCCTAATTTCCACAGGAACGATCGACGTCAACAGCAATGATTGGGCTCGATCGCACTACTCAAAGAGAGCAAATGTCATTGTCCCGAATATCCAGGTGTCGTGTGTTGACGCAGAATCTGCCGCTGAATATAAATCGCGACACCAACATCCAGTGACAACTGAGGCATATCTCCGAATGGATGTTCAACTGCGTTCGATAGGACGGAAAGTGAATTTCACGGACGAACGCAAGACACAACAGGAGCTAGTGCGTCGAGAAGATCAGCGTACAGACAGAACCCCGTTCTTGATTTACGACGAACTGCTCGACGAATTCATACCTGAGCAGGTAGATATCCCTGCTCAGTGCGCTCCGCCACCGCCATATCCAGTTGATGATGCCGAGGCCGACCATGACTCCGCTCGAAGTATTCGGTCGTCGAATGCGTCACATAGGCTGAAGAGACAGAGCTCCTTTTTGTCGTTGGCGAGTTCCGGGAGCGGAAGCAGCGTTCGGCGCAAAGTCGCACTATCTCAAACTCGTACCAAATCGCCCTTGCCCAAAAAATCATCACCCAACCGTCTACAGCCACCAAAGTATGATGCATCTACACTCGCGGCGTTGGACAAAAGAAGTGGCAGCTATAGCCACCCAGCGGTCACGTTTTCTAGCCCTTATTTTGCACCTCACTTTGCCATGGACGGCATACAACCCGATGCCCGCCACCTGGGAACGTTGGATGAGAACGATGCTGAGTGGGAGGATCCGTTTGAAAACCCATCTGCGCAATTGTCCGATATCGACCCACGAAGCATCAGCGAAGCCTACGCTTACTCCAGCGCTATTATCGAAATTCCATCTGGCATTACCGCTTTTGTGAATCCTCGGGCAATCCAGCACGTAAGTGCTCTCTTGGAAGTCTTGCAACCCAGCACCCCCGAAGATATACTGGATGATCTGCAAGTGGACTCTATCAAAGAGATATTCAGCGCGAAAAAACGGATCGATGCGGCTGGCGACATTACAGATCTTCTCGTTCGACTGCCTGGAGCACACGTTCGCTTGTTGAACTCGACGTCGCTCGACAACTCCGATTCATCTTCTGAAGAGATTGACCAGTATGATTTGCAATTGTCTAATGTCAGCCTTGTTACTCGGAATGTGCTGGAACGAAGCGGCGACGGTTCCGCCCTGAACAATAACTCTAGAACCTCTATGCAGCTACGGATGAGCAACGCGGAAATCTCAGCGACAGAGCAACCTAGTTTAGGCGCCAAGGCTCAGGCTGCTGTGATGGTACAGATTGACCAAGTTCTGGTGTCTCTGGGCTCCAAAGATGTGACATATCTTGATGCCGATATTGGCTCTGTCGTCGGAAGTACAGCATCTGGCGACATTGAATATTTGGCCGCGCTCATCCATCGTACCGGGAATGTGGCCTCGGATCTCTCGCATCTACTCGCCGAAGCCTCAAGACGCCAAGAAAATCGTATCCAATACTGCTGCTGGCGTTTATTAGACCTAGGTCGCCTAACCAACGACCCTCCGTTTCTTATTCGGCCATCGGCAGTGCTTCGATCAGTGGATCAGCACTTGAGGACTGTTGATTCATGGAAGCTAGCTATGCGTCTTAGACAAATTTGGACCCTGCTACGCGAGTCTGACAAAATTCGTCTTACACAAGCTTGCAGTACAGGGACTGAACGCCTTCCCGAGAATGCGGCTGAAAAGGTGGTTGACGCATTTCAGCATTGGCGAAGCTGGGATCTCGAAGACGCCCGCCAAACAGTTTTACTTGGAAAGATTTTCGGCCCTTCAAAGAAGCCTGCTGAAGAGCTGGCTGATGAACGCCCCTTCCTCAGTGCATGCAGGCTTGGGGAATTGCAGTTCATTCTCGACCCTGGTCCGAAGCAAAATCGGGTCGCCGTCAAGGAGCTCACGAGCAGATTCGAGCGGAAGCCTGATGCTTCTCTCGGAACACAGCTAGGGCTTCAGGATGTGGAAGATCTTCTCAATACCGTGGACATTTCTTGCTCTGATGTCCACGTGGATCTCAACTGGGAGCTCTTAGAGCTCGGCCAGACAGTGCTGAAGCTTTACAATCGAAGCCAGGCGAAAGTCGTCAAGACAAAGAAGAAAGCAACACCGAAGACGGCAGACAGCGAGGCTAGTCGTATGGCTTTGCACGTCTTTTTCGAGATTGGGAAAGGCTCATTCAACGTGGAAACCATCAATCTGCGCTTCAGTAACGTATTGAGCGGCTTCAAGTCCTCGACGCTACTATATAAGCTGGAGAACGGCAGAGCATTTAACAGTCTCATGTTGAACTGCGACGCTGTCACCTCCCGGATGCATAGCCATTCATCCCTGTTGTGGACTTGTCAGTTACTGTACCCGTCAGTGACTGTTTCACAGGAGATCCCGGAAGTCAAACCTCAGCCGATTCACATTATCAAAGGCGCTGCGAGCAGTCGCGGCCTATCCTTGAGCGTGGAAAAAGACATCATGGGTCTGCTGGAATCTGCCGATCTTGTTATTCGAGACGAAGGTGCGCAGCTGGCTCAGCTTCAAAAGCAGGTTCCTTCATCACAGAAAGCGTCACAGAAAGCAGCGCAAGTACCATCGCCGGATATTACTGATCAACTGTCAAGCTTGAAGATCAATGTCGTTATGTTTCTTGATGGTTACTCCATCAGCGTGCCGCTGCTGCAATCCTTGACATACAAAATTTCGGGAGTTGTAGCCCGAGCAGCCTGTGCAGCCAACCATGGGAAGGAACTTGTCTTTGACTTTGATGTGAAGGACAATTCGCACGATATCCAGATGAGCATCGGCAACAAGCTGCAAAGCATTTCAATTCTGCAAATGCCACCAACAAATGGCCGTGTTACGACACACATGGGCAACTCGAAGCGCACAATCAATGTACTTTCCTCTATTGAAGTCATCCGCCTCGATGCATCCGCCATCTACAGCTTGCTTACGGCTGTGAACCGACCACAAATCAGTGCAGAAATTGAAGACATACAAGAGCAATTCAAGTCTATTGAGGAGCATTTGGCCGAGCTTTCCGAACCAAAACAGCCAGCGCCAGCAGCAAAGCCCAATACAAAGACGATGGAGCTGCCAATTATTTACGACGTGCACTTGACACTGGCCGGATTCCAGGCCCTGACCAAGACAGCCCTTAATAATCCCGAAGAGCCATTCGCACAGCTTCTGTTTGCTCTTGACAAATTTCACTTGCAAGCATCGAATCGAGATGCTTCTGGTTCTATCATGAAGTATCCCGAGCTTAACCTGAATCTTCAAAACATTGGTTTCGATGTGCGCCGAGGTCACGAAGGCAACACCAGATCCTGCGGCAATCTCGGAGCCAGTGTGACCGTTAATGCCGGCTCAAGGAGATCTCCGGATGGGAAGAATGAATGGATATTCAATTTCATGAGTGATGACCTTCACGTTATTCTCTCACCTGAAACCGTCTCGACTGTCATTGATATTCTGGGCTACATGAGCTCCAGAATCAAGGATCTGGATACTTCGCGCGAGCTGGAGTATCTCCGCAAATTGAGACAGTCCAAGCCACGAATCTCAATCAACGACAACGAATTATCACAGTCAGATGAAGAGGATCTCATCGATTCCGTTCTGTCGTCGGTGGTCTACCGATTCCAATTAAGAAACATTCGCGCAAGCTGGGACGTCGCCAAGGAAGCCGATCATACCTCAGACTACAAGGAAGACCTCCATTTCTCTATCTCCTTGATTGAATTTGGCACAAGGACCAAGAAATCTGCTCGACTGACGATTGAGGACTTGCAGCTGCAGATGGTGCCTCCCGGTCATGAGAAGGGAACTAGATCACTTCATTCGGCACTCCTTCCTGAAGTTACGTTCAACATTGCCTATATTTCGACGGCTGATGCCCGGCGCCTTGCTTTCCAAGCCATTGGAAAATCGCTCGATTTAAGATTGACTTCAGCCTTCATTCTTCCCGCCGCCAATTTGGTGCAATCAATCTCTCTGTCTGCCAAGAATGTCCAAGAAGCGTCTGCGCAATGGACAACTAATATTGTGCAAGACACGGCGAGCAAAGCGCCTGCTGACTCTCCTACCATGAAACAGCAGCCAATGCTTGGCAACAAACGACTCGAAAGCCTTCTGCTAGACGCTGATTTTGCTGGAGCGGTTGTTCATGTGTCTAGTAGTGACAAGGAACAAAGCCATACGGGACCTTCGCTTGGTAGTAAATATGGTCAATTTAACGTGGACGACTCTGGTAGCAGCGCAGTTCTCCGCAGTCCCGGCTTGGCGCTGAAGGGAGAATACCGAGATGACGGCAAAGCAGACCCATCACTTCATGGCGAGATCAAGATTGATGCCTCGAGGAATATATTGTACCCGTCTGTAGTTCCCTTGGTTCTCGATATCCTGTCGAATATCAAGGAAGTCGTAAGCGACAAAGACGAGGAACAAGAAGCCACCGTGGTACCGAAGCTCAAATCAGAAAAGACGGGTGAAGAGGATAATATTCTCACTGCTGACCCTAGCACCGTCATTGGTCGATTGAAACTGAACCTGGGGTTGCGAATCTGCCCACAGGAGTTTTCTTTGAGCTGCCAACCTATTGCACGAGTGGCTGCCACAACAAGTTTTGAGCACTTCTATCTTACCTTCAACACTATTACCTCGCAGGAGCATGGCGATTTCTTTGCGATTTCCGGAGTATTAACGAAGCCCCAGGCTTCGGTCAAACATGTGTACTCGAGAGAGCCGACAGCCAGCTTCGCTCTCGATACGGTCACCCTCTCTCTGATGAACAGCAAGCATGTCAGCGGAGTCAGCGGAGTTTCGGCCATTTTGAACGTCAGCCCCATGGCAATCTCTGTCAATGCAAGACAAGCTCCCGACTTTTTGCTATTCCGGGAAATTTGGTATCCCGAGGAGCTCCGCAAGGCCAATGCAGCGCCAGTGGCAAAACTGCAGACGGAAACTTCCCAAGTGCATCTTGTCCAACGATACCAGCAAGTTGCAGCGACTGCCGCTTTCCCGTGGACGGCTACCGTCTCCATTGCAGCATTGGATGTCAGCGTTGATCTTGGGCAGTCGATTGGAAAATCTGTCTTTCAAATCCAAGAATTCTGGATTTCCTCGAAAAAGACATCCGACTGGGAACAAAACCTGTGCCTGGGCTTCAATAAGATCGGCATCGATTCTACTGGTCGTCTGAGTGGATTCATTGCCTTGCAGAATTTCCGACTGAGAACATCCATCCAGTGGCCCAAACGCGAAGAGGCGCTGAATGAGACGCCTCTTGTGCAAGCATCGCTGGCGTTCAAGGCTCTCCAAATTAAAGCCGCCTTCGACTATCAGGCGTTCCTTGTTGGCGACATTACCTCTCTCGAGTTTCTCATGTACAATGTCCGCGAAACTCGCGACGGCAGTGGAGATCGTCTGGTGGCCATCTTCAACGGTGACGCGATCCAGCTTTTCGGTACCACGTCCTCAGCCGCACAGGGAGTAGCTGCGTACCAGGCACTGAAGAAGCTGCTGCAGGAGAACAAGGAGAGCTTCGAGGTTTCTCTCAAGGAAATCGAAAAGTTCATCAACCGTAAGTCGGTCAGTGGAAGAAGTAGCTTGCAACCTCGCCGCACCATTCCCAAGCTGCCCGAGAGCGACACCATGTCCAAGTCGCCCATCTCCCTGGACACGGATGTTGTCGTTACCCTGCGCGCGCTGAATCTCGGCGTCTTCCCGAGCACCTTTTCCGATCACCAAGTCTTCAAGATGGAAGCCCTGGATGCGTACGCCAGATTTGCCGCGAGCACAAAGGAGCGAAAGATACACAGCCTGCTGCGCATGACGCTCGGACAGCTGCGCGTCGGCCTGGCCGGCGTGCGGAACGTGGAAGCACCACGCACTTTGAGCGAGATGCGCGTCGAAGACGTCGTCGAGCGATCCACAGGCTCGCGCGGCGGCACCATTCTCAAAGTCCCCTGCGTGGAAGCCGTCATGGAGACGTGGCAGTCCCCCAACACCAACCACATCGACTACAAGTTCAAATCCGCCTTTGAGGGCAAGGTCGAGGTCGGCTGGAACTACTCCCGCATCAGCTACATACGCGGCATGCTCGCCAACCACAACAAGTCCCTCGAGCAGGTCTGGGGTCGGCAGCTGCCGATGACGGCCGTAAAGATTACCGGCGTGCCCGGTCTCAGCCGGGAGCAGAGCAGCGAGAGCCTCCTCGGCCAGCGCGCGTCGGATCAGGACCGCGACAACGATGCTGATGCGTCGCGCTCGTCCTCGCCGCCGGTGCCCCCGCAGCCGGGCAAGATTACCGCCGAGGTCAACGTGCCCTTGTCCAAGTACGACTACACGGCGCTCGAGGAGCCCATCATCGAGACGCCGCAGCTGCGTGACATGGGCGAGGCGACGCCGCCGCTGGAGTGGATCGGCCTCAACCGCGACCGCCTGCCGAACCTGACGCACCAGATTGTGATTGTGGCGCTGCTGGAGCTGGCGGGCGAGGTGGAGGATGCGTATGAACGTATTCTGGGATCGTCCTAAGACGGGGGGGGCACACAGAAAGGAAAAACGCGCTGCCAGATTTGTAAATATGAATCATGTGTATCTGTAACCTGATGCCTTTTTTAATATTTGTTTTTAGTTATTTTTTCGATATTTTGTCTTTCCTACATAGTTTTTTGCACAGCGCCTGGCGTTTTGGGCAAAATGAAACACATTTCTACACTTGGTTGTCTTGAATTCTATCTATATAATGACTAGATCACTGCCTTTCGGCGCGCCGCGACCGCAGGCAACGTCACGCTGCTTGCTTTCCAAACGCGCAAAGGTACACCATAGTACTTCAAATGCGGATAGAACAATTAGTTACAAAATGTTTGGCTCTGCACCTGTGCTGACCAGACATCTCATTGTGGCAGCACGGAACATTCCAACTGGCTTAGCAGATATCATTACACAGTCACAATCATGATAGCGTTGTTCATTCTTATTGCTTCAATTCATCCGAGACGACATAACTACATAGATAAAACGAAAAGAGCCAAGCCAAGCTTTCTCTGAGATATGGCCTCGACCTAGCATGTACTTTTTGCCCCTTGAAGCACCCCGTGGTATCTACCCAAGGATTTGGACAAGCGTCTGAATATATTGCTGGCCGCCATTCCATGAATCGCGCCCCAGGCACGATCCATAATTCTATTGAGTACCCAAAGAGGTCGCTTACAGCTTGTCGTAGTAGTTTGTGTAGTCGGGAAGCTCGACCTTGATACCCTTGCGCTTGCGGGTCTCGAGGACGAGGCCACCAACCTTGGAAGCGGGATCGAGGGCAGAGCCACCGGGGAGAACCTGCCAGTGGTCGAAGACGGACTGAGGGAAGGCCTGGCCAGAGGTGGCCTGGCGCAGATCGGCGTTGAAACCGAAAGACTCCAGAATGGGGAGGTAGGCCTTGATGTTGAAGAGAGGGGTACCAGGGCGCTGCTCCTCGTTGAAGACGTGACCACGACGACGGGTCAGGACACCGTAGACACCACCCATGGCCTGCTCGGGAACCTGAATCTCGACAAGGTAGACAGGCTCGAGAAGAGCGGGCTCAGCGAGGAGGGCCGAGGCGTAGAGGACACGACGGGTAGTGGGCATGATCTGACCGGCACCACGGTGAATGGCATCAGCGTGGAGGGTGACATCGAGGACGTTGAAGCGGATGGAGCGCATGGGCTCCTCAGCAAGGGGACCCTCGCGAGAGGCCCACTGGAAACCAGAGACGACGGAGTCCTTGATTTCGTTGAGGTACTGGACAGCACGGGTCTGGTCAACCAGCAGGTTGGCACCGGTGCCGTCAGGACCGAAGCACCAAATCTTCTGACCATCGGTGATATCCCAGCCGAAGTCGTCAGCGAGAGTACGAGCACGGGCCTTGAAGTCGTCACGGGGAGCGACCTTGCCGGCCTCGATGGCGAGCGAGAGCTCCTCGTCGATGGGCTCAGCAGTCATGTAGATACGGTTGTGCTTGTTAGGAGACTTGGACAGGGCAGTCATGCTGGACTTGCCGGCGACGGTCTCACGGTACTGGACGACGGGGTCGGAGATGATGAGGGGAACACCGGCGTGGTCCTCCTCAAGATCCTTCAAGCAAATCTCGAGATGCAGCTCACCGGCACCGGCGACGACGTGCTCACCAGACTCGTTGGTCATGGTCAGGACACAGGGGTCAGACTTGGAGAGACGCTTGAGACCCTCGACAAGCTTGGGGAGATCCTGGCCGTTCTTGACCTTGACGGAACGCTGGACGACAGGGGAGACGGAGAACTTCATGACACGCATGTTGTGGGCAGTCTCAGAGGTGGTGATGGTACCAGACTTGAGCAGGAACTGATCGACACCAACAAGACCGACAATGTTACCAGCAGGCATGTCGTCAATGGGCTCGACCTTGCCACCCATCATGAGGACGGTACGCTGGATGGCCTTGAGGAAGAGATCATCCTTCTTGCCAGGGGTGTAGTTGGGGCCCTGGATGCGGACCTTGAGGCCGGAGCGGACGGTACCGGAGAAGACACGGCCGAAGGCGTAGAAACGGCCCTTATCGGAGGTAGGCACCATCTTAGAGACGTACAGCATGAGGGGACCCTTGGGGTCGCAGTCACGGATACCGATGGCACTCTCGTCGTCCATGGGACCCTCGTAGAGAGTCTCGGCACGGTACTTCTGGGCGGTGACGGGCGAAGGAAGGTGCAGAATCATCATCTCAAGGAGACAGTCAGCGGCGGGAAGGAAAGTGCGGAGAACAGCCTTGAGGAGCTGCTTGCCGTCCTTGGCGCGGTCCTCGGGGCTGAGCTTGAGCTGAAGCTTGTCGAGGAGGGTGGTGATCTCCTCAGTCTTGAAGTTCATGACAGCGGCGAAGATCTTGAAGATGGGGTCCAGAATGAACTGGTTGAAAGCACGCTCAAGAGGCTTGCCCTCGTGGGTGCCGTTCTTGGTCCACTTCTTGGTGTGGGGGTTGAAGTAGTTGTCGCCCTGAGAATGTTAGCATGGGCTGTTTGGGCTTAGGAGGGAGGAGAGAGCTTACCCAGAGACGCTCCATCATCTTGGCCTTGTCGACACCAAACTTCTTGGCGTAACGGACAGCGAACTGACGGACGGTGAAGGCCCAGCCGTGGAGACCGGAACCGAAAGCGACGGTACCCTTGTAGGGGTAGACCTGGACATCACCGAGAGTCTTGTCGAAGTAGGTGGAGATGACGACGTTGACGGACTCAATGGTACGGGAGAAGGTCTGGTACAGGTCCTCCTTGGAGACCTGGAGCTCGAGAAGAGCACGGTCGACCTTGTTGATGACAACAACGGGCTTAATACGCTCACCAAGAGCCTGACGCAGGACAGTCTCGGTCTGGACGCAGACACCCTCGACGGTGTCGACGACGACGAGAGCACCGTCAGTGACACGGAGGGCAGCAGTGACTTCAGAGGAGAAATCAACGTGACCGGGGGAGTCAATGAGGTTGATCAGGAAGTCCTGGCCGTCGGTCTTCTGGCCAACAATGTCCTTGATGTCCTCGGGGTCCTCAAGATGACCGTACAGGGAGATGGCGGTGGACTTGATGGTGATACCACGCTCCTGCTCATCGGCACGGGTATCGGTGGCACGGGCATCACCAGCCTTAGCGGTGGAGATGATACCGGCCTTGGCGAGAAGGGAGTCGGTAAGAGTAGACTTGCCGTGATCGACGTGGGCAATGACGGACATGTTACGGACGTTGCAGGGCTTGTCCATGAGGGCGCGCACCTCGTCGACGGTGAAACTGCAGGGAAAGCATGGTTAGTCTCGTGTTTCTTTGAGAGATTGGATGTAGACTGGGAGCTTTGAAGCTCGTGGGTTGTCTAGGCTGGGAGCTGAATTTTTTTTTTCGTCGCCGTGGTAGTGTCTCTTTTTGCGGTTGAACGCCACGGCGCCAATCCGGGCATAGTGCGACAAAAAAAGCATCCCTCGACTCAGAATCGACCAACAGATCCAACGAGCAGCATAATAGAAGAAACTTACTTAACCATGGTTGCGGTTTTGGAAGCTGAGCTTGCCTATAAAAATTTGGTTGTGAAGAGGTAAAGCGGGGTTGCAGATTTTGACCCCGCGCGTTGGAAGAAGACTACGTTTGAAGAAAACGAAGCCTCTTGGGATGAGCGATGGAACTCTTTTATAGAAAAAGGCGACTCAAAAGCGACGATAGGAGAGACAGCGACCAGATCACTGCCACTCTTTGAGCGTCCCTTGTTGTAATCGGAGGGGGGAAGGTTGGGGAGAGGATGAAAAGGTGAAGAAGGGAAAATAGTGGAGGGGAAGGCGAGTTTCTTAGGCGACGGGCGAAAGAAAGTGGGAGGTGGGAGGTGGCCCAGTGGCCCAGTGAATGAGAGGTGGGTGGCCACTGGTGGGAGGCGAGGGACGCTGGCGAAACACAGGGTGCCCGCCACCACAGGACTACAAGTCGCCCACTAAAAAGGCGAGTATTTTTTTCATGCTACTACTAAGGTAGGTTACTTGTCCGTATATTGTGAGGTACGTGATTACTGCACGGAGATAGGCTTGGGAAGCCCGGTGCTGCGTTTCCATGTGGCTTCTTAAGCTTTCGCTGTGACAGGCTTGCTAAGCTTTGTCGAGTCACTCTGTGACTGGCCGGACTGACTAATACATATATAGAGGCGTCACCGATGCTTCTACATTGTAGCTGCACATTCCATTTGCATTCGTTCATCTTGCCCTCTCACTCTCTATTCCATATCTCTGCAGCAGATTTTTTTTTTTTTTGCCCTGCGTGCTTCAGACCCCGCCAGCTTGTGCGGTGGTGGTCCATTTTTGGCTCAAGCGTAAGCCGTTCCCAGCATGCAGCCAATCCAAGCGGGGTGGGGAGCACAGCAGCCCACAGAAAAGCGAAAGAAGTAAAAAAAAAAAAAAAAGCTGGCCCAAACCAAA
>PHFE01000107.1:2218557-2314618 GCA_002796755.1 Paracorniculantispora psalliotae
TACCAGTAATACGACTGACTGCAGTATCAATAAGAGGTTGATGCCCCAGGCATACAATGCACTCGCCACCACCAATGGCTTTGTGCTGTTGCTGGCTCGCTGTGCTGCTGGCACCAAAAGCAGCTGCTCTGTTCCGGAAGGTGGGGCAGCCCAAGCTTCGAGGGCAACCCCGCCACTACCGACGCTTTTCCCCTCCAAAAGACAAGCTGCCGTGGTCAGGCTCTGATACACACAGCCAATCGTCGGTTGCTCGGTCATTTGATGCAAGCAAAGCCTTTCCCGTCCATCTTGCTGGAGCTACCTACCAGTAGACAGCTGGAGCAGCCAGACAGGGCAAACAGGGCACCAACCCTCTTCTGCTCCATCAATAGGTACCCATCATCACCCCTCCACCGACTCTTCTCCCCCACTTGCCCGCCACCCAGACTAGCCACGTACTGGTCGGCCAGCCGTCCCAGCTGTCCATCATAGTTTTGCCATGCAACAATGCCATCTGGAGCTCCCAGGACGCTAGTCCCATAGTAGCACTGTAGCTTCCCATGAAGCCATCGCCATCTACACTCTCTTTCATGCTTTGTACAGAAAGCCCTTGATATTAACTCTTAATAATGGTATCCCATGGCACATGTCCTGCCTTCAATGCTACCAAGCTAGAAATGCGAAAAACAAAATCCTACATATAACCCTTTTCTTGTTGCAAAGCATATACACACACCCATCCTGCTGGGCCAGCCGCTAGTTACCATGCCTCTTCATCCGGCATTTCATAGTCCATATTCACCTCCCGCCGCGGCTCGTCGTGTCTTGCCGCGCTCGCCCCTGCGTAATCTTCAGTCCCACCATTCACCTCGCCAAAATCCTCCTCTACCCCGTCAGCCTCAATCGCCAACCGCCGTTTGCCTGGCGACGGAGCGCTCGACGTCGTCGTGGCACCACCGGTTGGTACGGGTGGCAGCGGCGTGTTCACCCAAGACAGCTCCAAGTTCCCAGAAACGCCGGGCAGCTCCTTGCCTTGCAGCGAAAAGTAAAACTTTTCCGCCGTCTTGCGGTCGGGGAACGAGATCGTCGTCTTGTTCGCGCCGCTCTCCACAGACTCGAATTCGCCATTGCTCTGCAATCGCGGTGTTAGCAGCTTTCTTCACATACAAATGACTTTGAATCACTTACAATCAAAAAATGTCGCAGGGCCTCGTTCTTTTCCGTGGCCGTAAAATCTGCGCCTGCAATAGCAACCTTCTTGGGTCTGTTGTCCAGCGAGAACTGCGCGTAGGCGGCGTGGCGTGCGCCGTTCCCTCGAAACGATCCTCGTCCGCGTGGCGCATATCCGCCTCGGTCGAAGCCTCCTCGCCCACGGTAACCACCTCTTCCTCTGTAACCCCCTCGGAAGCCTCCTCCGAAGCCATCTTCGCTCTCTGGTTTCTCCGGGTCGATGCCATAAAACTTTGCCTCTTGCTCAAGCTGTGCCAGTTTCGCTCGCAGCATGTCCGTTGAGCCAGACGTTGTCCCATTTTCGTCTCCCGTCCCCGCAGCGTCTGGATCTCCAGATTTGACCAAGATTTTGGCGTTCAGCTTTTCTGTCACGGCGCGATGCTTCGCTACGAGCTCCTCTTGTTGCTTCTTGATCTCCTGTGACTGCGCTTCCAGCTCGAGGCGTTTGCTTTCTTTTTCTTGATGCAGCCTTTGTGCCTCCTCTTGACGTCTCTGGAATTCTTCAGTGTCCAGCTCTTGTGTTTGGCTGGCATCGTCACCTCCGCGAGACCCTTGTCGCACTCCGTTGGCGCCAGACCTTGGGCCACGTTGGCCTGCTCTGGCCGATTCGTCCCTGTGCCAAAATACCTTGACAAATCGGTTATCGAAAATGACCTTGGGCGATTTGTACGCTGCGTTGGCTTCGTCCCAATTGTCAAATTTGACAACGGCTAGTTGTTGCTGAGGTTGCATCGATACTTCCTGGATGTTGCCAAACTGCCTGAAGAAGTCGCGGACTTGGTCTTCGGCGAGGCTCTCCTCGGGAATATTTTCAACCACAATGGTTGAATTGGACTGATCAGTCACAGGGCCGTCTGCGGAGAAGTGTGCTTTTGATCCTCTAGATGCCTTAGCTCCTCGGTTCCTTCGCCCTCCCCGATCGCCACGGCCACCACGGCCGCCACGGCGCGCATCTCCCATAAACTGAGGCCCGCGCGTCATAATCTGTGCCATGTCCATATTCTGATCGCCCATATCATAGTCTAAGGTGGTTTGTTAGTTGGCTGCAGAACGCTGGCAGGTAGTACATCGCTTACCCAAGGCTACATCTGGCTCTTGGCCGTGATCAAATTGACAAGTGCTTCCGCGCGAGCAATAACCCTTGTTTTCAAAGTCTCTGCATCGTCTGCGCTTCCGTTGTCTGTTGCCTGGCCCATGGCCTCTGTAATCAGGCATGCCAGGGAACTGTATTCCCATGGCTTGCATTCTCATAAAAGCTTCCATTGGGTTGGCCGGGTCGAAAGGCGGCATGTTGGGCATAATACCCTGTGGAATATTTGGTAGAACGCCCTGCGGCATGTGGCCGTTGAAGCCATCATTGCGACGCCCGCCTCTTCGAGGCTGTTTGTATGCTCGCTCGCCATACTGCTGGTGCCCATTATGGTATTGTGCGTCCTCGCCGTCTTCAAAGCCGCGCTTTCTAGAGATCGAGGGCTTCGGTGGCAAGTGTGATGCACCGACAAAAGGGTCTTCGGCAGACAGTTTCGGCGGTGGAGGTGCGCCCGGCATGTAAGATTTGTAGGTGATGGCTTGAAAGACATCGTCGAGGAACGCTTTCGAGTCTGTAGGCATGTCAAGTCCAGTTAGCTTGGCGATTCAGGTGCGGGGTGCGCAGTTCCGGTAAACAGACCCTCGGTCAAGAAATCCGGAATTTCTTCTTCGCAGAGCTTGCGAACGGCGGCTTGGTCGCCATCATGCTTCAGCAGAGCAATGACGTAGTCTGCCAGCACATCGGAGTCGGCATCGGATCTATTGAAGAATACAAAGGTGAGTGACTGCAAGCTGATGCCAGCCTGCAGCGCTGCAAGCAGGAGGGAAACCCCAGTACGTACGTGTTCTCAATGCGCTTGACGATCCAAGTCTTTAGCTGCGCCGCATCCTCCTCGGGGAACAGCATGGTGAGCACGAGCACCACATGGGCCGAGGCGCGCCGTGTTTGATTCTGTCGTTTGCTGCGGAATTGTCAAGGCGCGGATGAAGAAGAAAGTTCGAGGTCGAGGATGGCGAATATATAGGCCTTTCGCGTAGCACGAGAGGGAGGACGAACGGTTTCCGCGACGATGCTGAGACTTTGCTCATACGAGGGCCTTTTCGTAGAACATGAAATCTGGAGACGCGACCGAATTAGCGCCGTTTTTTATGTGGCCTGCCGGTTTGGGCGGTTTGGGGCTATTGGCGTGGGGAGCCAGCCGCTAGCGTTTATAGGTACCTGGAAGGCTACCTGATACAACAGCATGCAAAATATACGATAAATTGAAAGAATAAACTCAAAAGAAACTGAAATTAAAGATAATAAAAGGAAAAGAAAGACTTGTTGAGCAATTTTATCATCCTTGGAATTAAAGTATCGCTAAACTTCGACAATATTTTCTACCCAAGTACACCAACGATGAGAGCACTTACGATACTACCAGACCATCTTCTATTCAGCCTCATCTGATATCTCCAAATCCTGCGCTCTATAATTGCTTTTCATAGCGTTACTCTAAACACGATAGACTCGCCATCGTACAACACCTTCTGGTCCTTTACCCACTGGAACAGACAAGACCCGCACGCTCCCCGGACACCAAATGAATTGAGTTCGACCAGCAAAAACGACTCGCCGCCCGCCACATTCAGCACGTCAAACGAAAAGCCCTGCGTATATATAAGATCATCCAGCTCGTTTTCTCCTCGCCTCGCCAGCGTCGCTACGATGCGCGCGTGAATGTCCCGTATCCCCTGTGTGATGGCCTCGGCCACCTCCTTCCGCTCCCGTCTCGACCTGTCCGCAAACGCCCACGGCTTGTGCCACTTATACTGGCTGATGGCGGAGATGCCAAACGTCTCGGGCACGCAAAACACCCGGTACTCGTGGGCCGTGTCCATGCGCGTGTCAAACGGCACGCAGTACAGCACGGCGGAGTCCGCGTCACTGCCGAGGACGTTGGTGAGCGTGATGAAGGCGCGCAGCGAGGTGCTGATCTGCCGCACGGCGTCGTCGGCGGAGAAGACGGCCATCTGCCCGTCGGACGCGGCGTCCTTGAGCGAGCAGCCGCCGAGGCGCATGAATAGACCTTCGGGCGGGAAGGTGAGCGCGGCAAAGACGGGACGAATCTCATCTTGCAGGTCTTCGGTGTAGGCGCGGCTCAGTTGGCCAGTCTGGATAGAGGACCTCGCGGCGCTGAGGATCGTCGCAATCTGGCCGCGGGAGAAGGAGGCTGTCTGGCATGCCGACGGGTCGATGCCTCGAGATTCAAGAATGAGTGGTAGCCACTTGTCGAAACCATAGGGTCGGCTCGTCGGAACAGGAAAACTGGGCGCATCTTGCTCCTTGTGGAAGCAAGTATTAAAGTTGGTTGGCGCACCAGTGTCCAGATCCGCACGAACAAGCGCATAATCAATCTCGACGAGTTGCATCGTCTAATAATTTCACATTGTGATTGTAAGATGCAAAAGTAACGAATGAATTCTACACAATTATTTCACAGTCATTGCAACGTTTGTGCGATGCGAATCAACAAGCATATGACTCATAATTCATACAATTCTTGCATGGAGTGCTCGACGCGGCTTTCTGGACGAGGTATCGTGGACTGTGCGCCACACTGTATCCCGGCGCGAACGAGATGATAAATACATAATGTGTAACGTAAAAGGCTCCAATGATTAAGTACCTGATATCCGTAAGGCTCGGACAGTGCGGAGCCACGCCACAGCACTCTAAGCGTTATGCTGGGTGGGGAGCTGAGTATGCGGCTCAATGAATGCCATGCTGGTGATTTCTATTTTGTCTCTTGCATTTGAATCTGCGTGAGAAAACTCATAAAAATTTCCAGCAATATCTCTACTTCTTTTTCTTATTTTCTGGAAAAATCTAGCGAGTTTTACACAATAAATTGCCGTGTACCCTGCGCCCGAGCTCGTCAGGCTACAGATTCACCATGAGTGACGCCAGCCACAATAACGGCAAACCACGCACGCGACAACGGGCACACAAAGCACCGCCACAGCTTGATGTGCCTGACATTGAAGACGATGCTGCAGAGAGAAAGCGTGTGTTGAACGTATTGGCTCAACGACGATACCGTGAGACGGATCACGTTCTTATCTAGACCGGGACTGACGTGGATACAGGCGAAAAGAAGAGACAGCACAGGCTGAAACAGCAGCCACCAAATACGCCGAGTGATGAAGTAAATTCAACTTTGCCAACGGATTCGATAGAAGACATTGTTGATTTTGGTATCAATTGCGGCTCTGGAGAATTGGATTCTGGTGTTTTGGATGGGAGCGATAATACGTGGCCCGCCCCGGTTGACATGTCAATAATGCCGTTGCTTCTCAGTTCAAACATCGATTCGAGTCTTGTCCAAAACGATGGCGAGTGGGCATCCTTTCCCTCACCGTTTTCTTCAACCGAGGGCACGCTGCCTCTTGGACTTTTCGCCGCATCCTCGAATACCAGCTCACCGCCACCCTCGTTTGGCCACAGCCCGGGGAGCGTCAACTCGGACGGCAGCCTCTCCGACAGCTACCACCTGCCCGTCTTTGAGCTGACGCTCCTCAAGGGCATAATGCGCATCGCGGAGCGCCTCGGCTCGCCCGACGACATCTGGAGCCTGACGGCGCAGTCCTTGTTCACCAAGGGCACCGCGACGCCGGCGGATCAGCTGCCGACGACGTGGCAGCCGACGGCGACGCAGATTCTGACGCCGCACCACCCGTTTCTCGATTTTCTGCCCTGGCCGAGCGTGCGCGACCGGGTCATTAACATCTTCGCCCTCCCAGAGCGAGCGCGCCCGCCGAGCGCGGCTGGGCCGATGGGCCTGGTCAATCTGGCGTACGATATTGAAGATAACTCGGAAGGCGTGCGGATCTACGGCGAGGATCCGTACGATCCGGCGTACTGGGAGGTCGGACAGGTCGTCTTCCAGCGGTGGTGGTTTTTGTTTGACAGAGATATTATAGCGACGAGTAATCGCTGGAGGAGGCTGCGCGGCGCACCACCGCTGGCGCTGGAAGCGGCTGAAGAGTCATAATAGGGTAAACAGAAGCTTTCATATATATTTATAGCGATTATTACAAAACAGAGAGATGGATCACTTCCTAAAGCTCAGCATAGGTCAGCTATCCATTGACCGTGGTATTACCAGTGCGGCTAACCCTCCTGGAGTGACTGTGTTGCTGTGGCACTGCCCTACTCAGCTCATCAAGCCATTGTGACTCCGACTCGAAGGCCGCAATCGCAAGCACTTCGAGGGCTGAAAACAAGCCCATGAGTTGGTCACAGACCGTCCGGCACCGGACTGTTTTTAGGCAGGCAGTAAGCTTCGATTTACCAATGCAAGGGCAGATTGAGGCTACGTTATGACCAAAGAGCCAGTGAATACGACACTTGCTGCTCAGCAGCGGCATGGCCCGCGTATGCGGTGCAACGTGGTGGGAGAATAGACTCCACAGACAGACAGCAGGCTTTCAAGGCACACGCCAGATTGAGTGGCTGTGGATGGTCACTGATGCATATTGGGCGCCGTTGACGTTCGTAATCGTATCCGCGGGAGGAATGGGGATGGATGGGGAGATGAGGGAGCTAGCAATCCTGGCAAGTCGAGGTGAGGTCTGCGAGATGAGGCTGCAAGGTGTCGTCATAATAAAGATGACTATTTCGGGAAAAGCCACTACAGTACATGGGATGGCTTGTAATAGTGAATATGAAGCTTGTACGAACAACGGGGAAAGTTAGCTGCTGGTTTTCTTTGGCGGCCAGATGTTGGAGAACGTGGGCGGCGAAGGGCAGCAGCGCAGACCCAAGGCCCCGTCGATTGCGCAATTGATAGAGGGGCACTCTTATTCGCCGGACCATCGCTCGCGACTGCATGGCTGCTGCGGGAGTGGATGTGCGGAGTGAAGAGGGATGGATATGCTGCGGGATATATGAGGCACGAGAGAGGTTGAGGCTGCATGTAGTTGAATTGAGGGCATTAACGTGCAGCAGAGCACATGTTTTCTGCAGTGTCATCAAGGCGGAAGAGGCGTTGCAGTGGTGTGAGGAGGGAGGACGAGGCGGGCTCTTTGGTGGCAGAGCCGCTAAAACTTGCCCCCAACACAGTGGTGGTGGAGAGTTGGACCGCTGGGGGATCTTCTGGGGCGAAGAGGGGGGTCGCCGTGCTGGCGAAGATGGCTGCACGCCTAATGCAAGAGCAGCTTTATTTTTTGATATTATGTATTATTACTGGACGGGAGAGGCTATTGGAATGGTCACCTCGGTAACTTTGAGGCGGAACATG
Organism: Paracorniculantispora psalliotae; assembly: GCA_002796755.1. NCBI lineage: Eukaryota > Fungi > Ascomycota > Sordariomycetes > Hypocreales > Cordycipitaceae > Paracorniculantispora > Paracorniculantispora psalliotae. The sequence goes on from PHFE01000107.1 coordinate 2,226,078, forward strand.
CGGCATGCATCTGTGCCAGCAGCCTCTCTCACCGTCACAGCATCATTGCCATGGTTGCATCCTGCTTCCGCCTCAAAGAGAAGAGATACCTAGACCAGCACAATGATACTTTTTTGTTTAGCGTGTTTTGGTGTACACTTTCCTTGAACAAGTACCCATCGGTACCCCGACCGACGCGGGGCCGACTTTTTATTTTTTTTACGTCTTGTTTCTGCACACGCTTGCGCACACTTGCATGGAGGGGCAGACCCAGCCGTGCAAGCCAAAGCCAGGCTGGCTCAGCAAATCCCCTGCAAAATCCCAGCCCAGCCTTGACCCGCCCCAGGAACATCCCCATATCTTTGCTCCGACTGCCCGCCGTTCCTCTTCTGACTCTTCCTGTTACCCAATCTCTTCTCCTTTCATATTCTGTATACATTTTTTTGCTTTTACCTGGCCCTTCTTCACAATTTGGCCAGCGGCATATCCAATCTACCCTTTTCTACTAGGCCCCTTGACTGGGTTCCTGTTGCGCTGCTGCTTTGTAGCCACTTGTGAGTCAATTAGCATTCCCCCACGTTCTTGGGGCATCCTTTGCTGCAAGCCTCGTTGCTCCCGCTCCTCTCCAGCTCCTCGAGACAATGTGCTAATTCCATTTAAACCAGATTGTCGACCTAATTCAGCCGTTCTCATATCCTCGACATCTCAATCCCCTCCTGGTTCAACCTATCCCGGCATTGCAGACCATCCACCGCCCTTTGCCTGTCTTTGACGCTACCCCAACTCCCATTGTCTCTTCTGCACATAGCCAGCCATAATGCACGTCAAGGATCTCCTCTCCGAGACCAAAAGGTCGGGTGCGCCCTCCTTTTCCTTCGAATACTTCCCGCCCAAGACGGCTCAGGGTGTCCAGAACCTCTACGACCGCATGGATCGCATGTACAACTTTGGTCCCCAGTTCATCGACATCACCTGGGGTGCCGGCGGACGCATTGCCGAGCTCACCTGCGAGATGGTCCTGCAGGCCCAGGCGGTGTACGGTCTCGAGACCTGCATGCACCTGACCTGCACCGACATGGGCATGGAAAAGGTCAACGACGCACTCCACAAGGCCTACAAGGCCGGCTGCACGAACATCCTCGCCCTCCGCGGCGACCCTCCCCGTGCCCAAGAGAAGTGGACTGCCACCGAGGACGGCTTCCAGTACGCCTGCGATCTCGTCAAGCACATCCGTACCACCTACGGTGACCACTTTGATATCGGCGTGGCCGGTTACCCCGAGGGCACCGACGACAACGACAACGAAGACGAGCTGATTGAGCACCTCAAGTACAAGGTCGACCTCGGCGGCACTTTCATCGTCACCCAGATGTTCTACGACGTCGAAAACTTCATTCGCTGGGTCGGCAAGGTCCGCGCCGCCGGCATCACCGTCCCCATTCTACCCGGTATCATGCCCATCGCCACCTACGCCAGCTTCCTCCGCCGCGTCAAGCACTGCGGCTGCAAGATTCCCCAGGGGTGGCTCGACCAGCTCGAGCCCGTCAAGAACGACGATGTTGCTGTCCGTGAGATTGGCAAGAACCTGGTTGTCGAAATGTGCCGCCAGCTCATGGCCGCCGGCATCCACCACATGCACTTTTACACCATGAACCTGGCTCAGGCTACCCGCATGGTCCTCGAGGAGCTCAGCTGGACCCCCACCGCCGAGCGCCCTCTGCAGCAGGCCCTGCCCTGGAAGCCGTCCAAGGGCTTTGGCCGTCGCGACGAGGACGTCCGTCCCATCTTCTGGCGCAACCGCAACAAGTCCTACGTTCTCCGCACCCAAGACTGGGACGAGTTCCCCAACGGTCGCTGGGGTGATTCTCGTTCGCCTGCCTTTGGTGAGCTCGACGCCTACGGCATCGGCCTGACCGGCACCAACGAGGCCAACCGCGGCAAGTGGGGTGAGCCCAAGTCGCTGCGCGACATTGCCAACACCTTTGTTCGCTACCTGAACCAGGAGATTGACTCGCTGCCCTGGAGTGAGGCCCCCCTCACCAGCGAGGCCGACTCCATCAAGCCCTCTCTGATTGAGCTTAACCAGCGCGGCTTCCTCACCATCAACTCCCAGCCGGCCGTCGACGGTGTCAAGTCGTCGCACCCCGTCCATGGCTGGGGTCCCGCCAACGGTTACGTCTACCAAAAGGGCTACGTCGAGCTGCTCGTCTCGCCCGAGGTTGTCGATCAGGTTATCCGCCTCGTCAGCGACAACCCCTCGCTCACCTACTACGCCGTGACCAAGGACGGCAACCTCAAGACCAACGCGCCGTCCGACGGCCCCAACGCCGTCACCTGGGGCGTCTTCCCCGGCAAGGAGATTGTCCAGCCCACCATTGTCGAGAGCATCTCCTTCCTCGCCTGGCGCGACGAGGCCTTCCGCCTGGGCGTCGACTGGGCCCACTGCTTCGAGGCCAAGTCGCCCAGCCGCGTCCTCGTCGAGAACGTCATGGACAACTGGTACCTCCTCAACATTGTGAACAACGACTTCCACGACAACACCACCATCTTTGAGCTCTTCAAGGATCTCAAGGTCGATGGTCTTGACACTCCTGTCGTTGTTAACGAGGCTCCTGCCCCGGCCGAGACCCCCGCTGTTGCCGAGGTGGCCGCGTAAACGAAACGATGATGTTGCACATGTCTTCACATACAGTACACATCTTTCACATATATTTGTTATCTTGTTTTTTTTCTTTGTTTTGGGCCCCCTACCTTGTCTGTTGTCTCTCTATACAGACCTGGTGACTCCCCCTCTTCTTATTACAAAAATAGGAGTCGGTGTCTTTTTCAACAAAAAGTTACACTGGATTTATGCATGCATGCATTTTATGACGAAAAGTCGGGCGCACGGCGGCGGGTAGACCCATGATCATCAACACTGATCATGCAACGTTTTTGTTTCTGCAGTGGTTGTGTGTCACACATGCACCACTTGCTTCGATTTCAGCAATTGTTTTTCTTTTCTTTCCTTTGTTTTGGGCATGCATACCGGATACATATCTCAACGATACCCCCATGCCCGTCGCCGTCGCCGCTTATACATGATTGGAGTTGGTTCATATGGATGCGTCCCCCGCGAGGAGTTTTGTTTCTGTGGTGGGGGCGCGAAAGAAGGACAAGCGAAAATTTGAATTCAAAAAAGAAAATATTGAATGCGCCACGCGCAGTTGGTATACGAGGTCAGGAGGGTGACTAACATTGCCCTCTTGTAGATATAGTTAATAACATCACAACACGCACCAGTTGGTGCTGACGGCCTCGTACTTGATCTTGATTGTTTTCGTGACTCAATGGTAATACACTTGAATCGCCGCCGCCTTGCAGCGAATCGCTTATGAACCATGTTGCACATCCAGTTGGGAATAGATGCACAACATGGTGATTGGCTCTGCCGCCTACCTTGGCGGACCTTGTCACATCATAGCCACGCTCAACTTATATTTCACCAGAGTATATATAGCAACGCCGCCATGCCGTGAAAGTTTTTTTATCCTTTCGAAGCATTTCAACTTCACGCAAAAATACACCTAACCCTCTTCACCGACCTCGATTACGAATCCATCACCATGAGCGCCTCTCAGTCTACGTCCTCTTCCGTCCCCCCCGAATTCGACGTCTCCTTGGCCGGTACGTCTCACCCAAACACCCCTCTTTCTCTCTCTCTCTCTCTCAAAACTAACTTTTTCAACTCCCAGAGCTCACTGCGATCATAACCCGCGCCGAGCCAGCCATCGCCACCATCATGAAGACAGAGGACGCCGCCGAGCGCCGCGCGCTGTCGCTGGTGATCCGGCTCTGCACGCTGGAGCTGATGCACCTGTACGAGAAGAAGGCGTACGGCGCGGCCGGCGACTTTAGCCAGCCGTTTACGGGCCGCGAGCGCGAAATGGCCGAGGTGCAGGCGCTGTATGATAGGGGGATCGCGAACGGCTGGGCGAACAAGGCGGCGGGGGACGCGTTTGATACGCTGGGCACGGATATCACGTTTGGGGCGTTGATGGATGCCATTCGGAAGGATTGCGACAAGGCGAGCAAGAAATAATGAAAGGCCATCCGCGATGGGGCTGGGGGAAGTTCGTTGTGCGGCAGCAGAGGGAGGCCGAGCTGCTGTTTTTACCCTTGTTGGTCGTCCCTTTGTAGAAAAATTGAACACGTCTCAGTGGTGCTGTCTTTCTTGTACTTGATCTTTCTCGTTTCGGTGAAGCATGGCAGAGCATGGCCAGAATGACGTAGTAATCACAGATATAATAAGGCAAACCCCCTTTGGAATTGGCACCAGGGCACCCACATGCCTCTAATGACCCATTTTATATCATCTTCACTTTTACTTCACCTTCACCTAGAGCGGAATCAGCCTCAACACAGCCGTGCCCCCACGTTTCCTCTCCCTGCAGAAATACTGTGTCTGCGCGGGGTTGAGATGGCTCCCGAGAGATGACCGGGAACAGTCTCGCACAAGCCGTACTCCGCATTGCCCCCGCCTTTTATTGCCTTGTTCTATTGAATTGCGATTCTTTCCGTCTTTCTCCCCCACTGACCGTGCGCTTATTGCCAGTATTCATGTAAATATCGTATAGCGTACTTCTCACGCGTCTTGGGCGTTGCCATGAGCTCGCCTGGCAAGCAGCTGAAGGGTTTCGCGGAGCTTATTCATTCCGATGCTATGAAAGAGCATCTCACTCCAAAACGCGTACACAATTCCATCTATGGCTCGACGATCAACGAACCATCTTCAAAGGTTAAAACAAGCTATGACGCAGCTTTTGCGGAAAATCACCATAGTCATCAGGAACCAGAACAGCTGACCAGGGTCGGGCATGGCAAAAAAAAAAAAAAAAGGACGAAACGGCGTCAAGGGCCAGCAAGCCACTGGCGACCAAACAGCTGGTCAGCATTTGGCTGAACAAGGCGTTCCGGCGGTTATGAGGAGGTGATAGGTGCATTGGTGAGCTAACTTGTGCTGCGCTATGGATGAAGACTCTATGAGGCTGCTTAGTGGCCCGAGGCCACTGACAAGGACCCTATCCTCAAAAGCTGGAAAGCTACTAGCGACCAACTAGCCGCCGAGAAGCTTGGGCAGAACAGCACAAACCGCTATCGGGGCAGAAATGATGGTGCAGAACTGGCAAGCCAGAAACCCACCAGTGGCTGTTTCTATCGAGAAAGGTGGGAACAGAAGGCGCCAAGAAAGGAACGGAGAGAGAGGATGGGTACACTGAAGACCGAAAAGGTTAGTGCAACGGGAAGGAAACGGCTACAACCGCCTAGCTTTTGCCAGGCACTACGGGAGAATTCCAGCTCAAGACTGTAATAAAGAGGCCTATTTCCTGGCAATTGCGGAGCGATGTGGTGGCGCTGCATGTGGTGGCGCAGTGATTATGACAATAAAAAAAATACGGCACGAGATATTTGTCCCAGACTGGGATCGTAGTTGAGAAGGCCCGTGAATGAGGGGCTGGTAGCCTATCAGTTGGTATTTTTGGCTGGGCGATGACACATCGCATCACCATCACAGAAAAGATAGGCATGAGAACAAGGAAAAAGACAAGTTTGTGTCTTGTCCATCACTTGGTGAGTCTGACCGTTTTGCATCTTCCTTTCCTGCGCCCTATATCTTTCGCGATTTTGGATCTTTGCCTGAGCGAACCTTGTCTTGCTAGCCAACATTTCTGCCAAGACCTGCCTGCCTAGCACCGCCATGGCGACAGACGACGAGGACGACCACCGCCCTCCCTTGCCGGAACGGCCGCTCCTGGCCGGTCCAGCGGCGGTGTCCTGCCGGACCCCCGGAAAGGAAGACGGCTTCCTCGCGTCGACGCAGCTGAAGCGCTCCCCCGGCATGGTCATCAACTGCATCGGCTACGCCGCGCTGTCCATCGCGGCATGGGTCATCCTATGCATCACGTCGCGGCGACCCATCAACGCTCGCGGCTTCACGTACGACCGGGCATGGGCCGAGAGCCACGTCAAGCAGTTTCAGGGCGAGAGGGGTCTCGGTTCATACGGGCTGATTGAGGCCGAGAATTACATCAAGGCCGCAAGGGTGATGCAGACCCTCGTCGCGCTGCTGACCATTCCGCTCACCTCGGCCGTGTGCGCCCGCGCAGCCGTGGTGTACCTGCAGCGCAAGACGCACAAGGGTCGTGGCCCAACTCTGCGGCAGGCTATGACTCTGGCGGATAAGTCCTGGACCGAGCCGTTGGTGGTTCTCAAGATGGTTTTCACGTGGAGGTGGAAGCGTAAAGGCTCGAGTTTCTTTTGCCTGGCAGTCTTTTTGACCTTACTAGGTAAGAGTCTCTCTTCTTACACTGAGCTGATTAAGTAGACAGACGGATGGATGGACTGCACAAGATTGTATACAGCCTTCTAACTAGTGTCTCTAACCAACATTTCAGGTTCTGTGCTGTCGCCCCTCACTGCCATCCTCGTCTCGTACCAGACCAAGCATATTCTCCGAGACTTGGACGGCACCTTGAGGGTGCCAGATATACTTGACGCAATCAACTCAACACATACAGACAACGCGTATTTCATGACGGCGTTACGAAGCGCAATGGGTCTCGTGCAAAAAAGCGACGTGCAGTCCACTCTCTGGTCCGACACGAGCAACTGCGACACGCGCTCTCATCCTAGCAGCATGCCTGACGTCAACTGCGAGGCTTCCTTTCAAAACACCCTCAAGCAGCTCGTCTATCTGCGCAATCCTTTCTGGGCGCCGCTGCCGTTCAACTTTAACACTGGTGCGCTGACGCAGTTCGCGCCGCGCCTCAATTCGTCAACGAATTACCAAGACTGGGCAGAAGAGACGCTTCCGGAAAGTTGTCGACAAAACAGCAGCAGCAGCGGAAGTAGCGTGGGCGCAAGTAAAAACACTACTGGTAGTGCGCTCCGTATTGACTACAGCGCAGGTGATGAGACCCTTGGCTACACTGCTTCGTTCTGCGTCCCAGGTGTTTACGCCCGCAGCCCATGGCGGCTTCAGCGCCAGCGCCAGGATTTTACTGAGGAGCTGTATTTCCATGTGAGCTTCAACGGCGTGATACCTAATGGTCTCACCCGTGGCCAGTACGTCATCAAGTTTACCATGGATACTACGGCAGGCTACTTTGAGCTCCCCAACTATGCCAACCACCAAACTTTCGGGCCCTTGCTGGCCGAGGATCCGATCAAGGCGTGCAGCGACACGCAGGCCTGCGCTACTCAATGGCATGACAACGGTGATGTTACGACCCAGCACGACGATAACTCCCTCGAGGACACCCGCTCCTTGGGCCCGCTGGCCACGCTCACCAAGGCGCTGTTTGGTCAGGGATCGTTTCTGGACGACGCAGCCAATGACGATATCAAAGCTGGCAATGGCAACAGCGGCGGCGACCGCCCAAGGGGCTCCTCTTCCTGTCTCCAGATCACGCCGCTCTGGGCATTTTCCGACGCGGCTGATTACGACGCGAGCCAGCGATGCCTGCAGAGTAACACGGCCGAAGATTTGGTCCGGGCGCGCATCAGGTATCTCGCCATCTTTGTGGCGGCTGGCGGCACAGAAGGCCTGGTCGCAAGCACCATGAGCGCCGCCGCCTTTATCCTCCATAACGCGTGGATGGCGGCGAGCGGCAACAAGATGAGTCTGGCGCGGCTCACAGGGCCTGAGATTCAGGCGCCGCAGCTCTCCGAGGCCAGCATGATTGTCCTTTCTGTGCTCCTCGGCATCTTTTTGGTTTTGCTTCTCAGCTTGTCCGTTTTTGCCGCACTGACGCCGTGCTGGACCGAGAAGCTCGACTCGTTTGCCATGCTGCGGATCGGGGCGGCCACGCCGGACAGATTCCCGTTCATGGTTTCGTACAGGCCGGACCATGTCGGCGTGCTGGACAAGACGCCGGGTTGGGTCGGTGAGGCGAATAGTCAGAACGGTGCGGGTGGCGAAGGGCAGGACGTGTATGAGCTTGGCCTGGGAGCTGAAGAGCCGTTGAGACCAAAAGTCCGATATCGGGCCTACTATCACGATGATGAGGTAAACTTGCCCGCCTAGACGGCTGCGTGAGCATCGTTAGGTACAGATATTAGGGGCGAGAGAATGAATGAAACCGACATTTCCACGAACTGGACCAAAGATCTCTCGTTCAGGCACCTTGCCCGCACCGTGCTGCCTGAATGCACTCACCCCTGGCTCGCTTATGGCTATCCTTTCTTGCAGCTTTAAGCTTTCTCAGTAACTTTTGAACAAATTTGGCACATAACCAGATTTCTCCCCTCAGCACTTACACTGTTCAAAATGGTAGAGCCATGTGTCCAATGTGCTAACTGCTTAGCGTTTTTGCTTGCGCATATTTCGGACGTGGAGGACATCACACACGCAACAACACAAAGTTGCAGGGACAACGGAACCCTGGAGCTGGCACCACAGAAGATGAACAAGCTAAGGAGCGAGTGTAATGCAGATGCGGCACGCTCAATTGCATGAGTTGGAACAACTATAGATGAAGTGAATCTCAGCCGGCGATTCAATCGCACGCTTAATTGATGTGTTTGCCAGGCAACCCGGAAAATCTATTTAGATGCGAGAAGAATCGGCCCCCCTCTTCGCCGGGCTGCCCAGGAAATGGCCGACACCGTGATGTTAAGCAGTAACGAGTAGCCCCGGTTAGCCTGCCAATATCATATTGCCGTGAAGGTCTAATTGGCCCGGTTGCGCAGGCGCCAGGCCGCTGTGAGGCTCTAAACCCGCATGCTCACTGCACCGTTGCTGCCACCAATCCCATATGGCTTCTGGTTGCTGTGCTGGAATTCTTCAAATAACAATTTGCACCCTGCGAGTCAACCCAGGTTTTCAAGTCTGCACCAAACACCACCCCGGTGCACTGGCTGCCTATCTTGTAGGTGAACATGGCGCACGCCATTAAGCAGTCGTGCAGCGAGTACGAGATGACGCCAAAGAGGTCGCCGCCGGCGCGCTCCGTGTTGCATAGCACATTGAACACAAACGTTTGACCGTCAATTGCCACAGACTGCTTTGTGCCATCGTCGCAACCCAGCGGGAGCCGGGCATCGGTGGGCACAACAAAGTTGCCGCTGGTAGTGGTGGTGGTGGTCGCCGGGGTGGTGGTGGATGCTGTCAGCGAGGATGATGTGTTCAGACTCGGCCGTGGGCATGACGCGCTTTTGACGGTTGGTTTGGTGTCATGTTTTTCACAATAAATCGTTTGTAGAGACTCGCCTACCTCTTTCTCGCGCTGGCTACTGCGAGGCTGCCACCTACTCCGCCGCCCACCGCCGCGGCGATGATAACGACGGCCAAGACCAGGACAAGCCAGGTTGTAGGCGCGCGCATCCGCCATATTCGCCGCTTCTGTTCGACATTTCCTTGCTTTTCCGTGGATGTAACACTGTGCTGCTGCTGATAACCCATCGCCCCTGCATGGAAGGCATTCTGTGGATTTGGGGCCGAGACTACCTCTGGCGCAAGAGCGCCGTCAGTCGCCATCTTGCTAATCTGAGAAGTGTAAGCCAGAGGAGACGAAATCGGAGGTAGGAAATTTAGCAGCGGATGTGCTTATGACGGTGACGCTTCGCTCATGGAAATAGTTCGCGGGCACGTTCAAGCTATGTCAGCCAATATACGCAGGGCACTTACTCACGACCTGCATAATGCTCGCTTACTAGGACGAAAGTTGAGCCGTAACAAGGCTCGACTCTGTAATGCTCCATCCCCATGTGGAATATTTAATAGGGCGCCAAATATATGAGTGCTCTTGAATCTGTTTCTGTTTCTACCCTGGGTAGCAAAATGTTTCTCGTTGGTTGTATCAGAGAAGCTTAGCCTGGAAGCTAGTTGCGGCTACTTAGCACCAAGACAAAAAATGACGTACACTTGTTTTACTACGCAATTGGCTTCCAAAACTGTGATTTCTATCTCATAGTATAAAAAGAAGGGCTTGAATAAGAAAGTATATAAGTAAAGTCTGGTAGTTGGCCGCCTTTAACCTGTATAATATTGAAAGGCATAGTACGGATCTGAAATTGACTAAATATCCCGTTTATGGATTGAGAGACCTTTGAGCAGGAAGATAGTGTAAGAAGCCCAGTAAAATACGACCCATGTCAACCCTCTCATAGACTTGACCCAGTGCTGGATTGGTGCATGCAATTGAAAATGTCATGAGGGAACCTCCTTCGTTTGACGAGTGACCTCAACCACCCAAGCCGTGACGTGAAACCTCACAACTATCACAGATCTACTACCACTCTCAAAAAGAAGAAAAAACTCCATGCACACCATTTTCCTCATGCCAACACCCTACTCCAGAGCCCTTTTATCTCACACATTGCCAAGCTCATCCATCTCACAGGCCCCGCGCCCCACCAAAAATCCACCACCATCCACCACGACAAAGAGCAAAAAAATGATCTCAAGTTGGTCCATACAGGGCTTGAACCTGTGGCCTTCGCATCACTTGATATTCAATTGCTTAAATATTAGTACGACGCTCTAACCAACTGAGCTAATGGACCACGTGATTTCGTGCTAGGATAGTGAGTTATTTGAGTATATAGAGCGGAAAATGAATGCGGGATGAGTGAGAGGTGGCCCAGCCACAACGGTGCGCCACAATAGCCGCCGCAACGGCCGCCACAACGCTGTGGCGAGGCAGGCACGCAGGTTGGCAGTTGGCAGGCAAGCAAGGTAGGTAGGCATGGTTTGAACGAAAAAAATCGGATGAAGATGATTTTATACGGATTTTATCAAAGTGGGCGTGGAATTTGTGAAAGAGAGATAACGTCGTAGTGGTGCGGGTTCGTGAGCACTGTGGCAATCGCCAGCGCAGACGACGATTTAGAAGCAGGACTACGGAATACAAGAAGATAGCTGGGAATTTGTAGAAAAATTATTGAAGGAAAGCCAAAGGGATTTTGTCGAATAAAGTAGAAGGCTAAAATTCTACAAGCTAACTACGGCGAAGAGACACCGCTGTGGGAAAGGATTGCGACATCATCGGCTGCGAATCTGACTTCGCGATGAATCGTCAGGCGGCGCATGGCATACAGACCCCCTGGCTGGAACAGGGAAATCTGGAACTTGGATACATCCAATGCTACGAGTTATTTTCAATTACAAAAACTTTTCAACGTCGTTCAGCCAAAGTCCGAACGCACGGGTGCCTGCCAATGTATGCCGAGCGATCGCTACCCGAGCGCGGGCAAGTACAAACGGCGATGAGCGTTCTTGTCGCGCCGGCTCTGTCTCCTAGATTTCTCATCACAACACATGCACTATCACGCATTAATACAGCACTTCAGTCTTCATCATCATGGTTTATCGCTACACTCTTCCAGCTCAACGCAGCCCATATGCCTGCCAGCAACGTGAGCTGGCACTCCGCAGCCAGACCATTTCCAATGCCATTGCCAGCTCCCCTGGCCTCAAAAGAGCAAGAATCAACACGCATGGATCCTTGAATTCCAAAAGCGGTTCTCGAAACTATCAGCCATGGGTTGAGAAGATAGACAAGGAGAACGTCAAGATCACAACCTACCCCGTATCGCCCAACAATCCTTTCGACGACGAATACCAGTACGATCCCGCTGACCCAACGACGTGGGGGATCAAGCCTCTTCCACCACTACCACAGCACGATGATACTTCAACCAATGCACCATCCATCATGTCCAATTCAGATGATGACGCTGCAGTGCTTCAGAGCCCAGTCCTGCCGCCATATCCCGAACCGGCAGCAGCATCGCACAACCTCGCCCAGCTCATTAGAGATCACTTACGAATTGAAGATGAACATCCTGTCAATCACACACACCGACGTACGACGTCCTCGTCCTATCACGGCCCCGACAGCGAGCCTTCCCGAGTGCAGTCTCCCATATCAAACGGCAACGCGAACATGCTCAGTGTTACAAACCTTGCCAAGTATGGAAAAACAAATGACCGCCTTTCAAATCTCCGCTCTGCATCCCCGTCCTCAATGAACGGGGATTTGAATATGCAAGAAATAAGTGATCATTCCGGCGATTCATCTTCGACAGCTAATAGCCTGCAAACGCAGCGGAGCAAGCTGGTTGTGCCGTACACGTACGAACGCCAGATTTCTCGTTATCGATTTGCTAGCTCTCCCAGTGAATCTGTCACAAATGATCGTCTCAAAGGATACGACGGAGCTGACGAGACTGTCGTCTCGAGCCGACCTAGTCTTGCACCATCGCCAGCATCATCTCTAGATGGCCATAACCCGATTCGAAGAGCCAAACGTCGCGCCTCGCAGTTCTCCCTGCGCAGTTTGAGCAAGTCATTTTCAAAGAGATCCCATCTCGGCTTCAGAAAGTGGGCGAACTCTGTCTATCGCGAGAGCAGTCGCCGTTTCAGCGTCGCAAGGCAAAAGATGAAAGAACATGCAGAGACGGAACGTCGTGACTTTTCTGCTTGGAAGGCTCAGCGCCGCAAGAGCAAGGCCAGTGAAGCAAAGAAGCAAAAGAAAATTGGAACGTTCCATCAAAAGAACCATGACTGGTGGAAGGATGGACTCGCCAAGTATCAAACAGCCAAGTGGGTGAAGCTTCAAAAGGCATAATCAGGAGGTGTACGAGAGTTGCAGATTGATTAATGTATTATTAGCTGGTTGAGTTCGTGAGCGTAAGTCATAATGATGATGCATCCAGAAGGGCTATATCCAAGATGCATAAATACAGAATAGGTAAAGAATGAAGCAAGTTTATCCACTAGACCAGATTGCGACTTGGGAATATGCAAGAGGCTGATGCTGTCATTAAATCATGTACCTGAAGCTATTGCCAGAGCTCCCGTTTCCAGTAGAGCCGACTAGCCTCTCCGCCTCGTCACGATTTTGGCCCGCCGCACCGTGGCCGTATGGGTCGTTGGTTTCTTTTTCGGCAAGTTTGCGGTTTAAGTGCTTCAAATAAAATCGCAATATGAAAGCGCATGCAGCAGCACCGAGCAAGACCGCAGCGCAAACTCGGTGTCCTGTTGTGTAGTATGGTCCGTCTCGATCAGGATACAATCTCGTGCCGACGAGGGTGCCGAGCTGACCGATGAACTGCATCATGGCAAACGTCGCACCACGACGAGTCTCGTTTGGCTGGCTGTTGATGCCCCAGGTAACAATGAGGGTAACGACGTTAAAAAACCCCATCGTCGCTGGATACACGGCCAAGTATCGTACCCATGTAGGCAGGCCAAGCGGTTCAGCGATTCCCAAAATGAGATAACCTAGTGAGGAGCAGAGTGCATGGAATACAATGGGCAGTGTACGGCTACTCCGACGATCAGACAAGTGTGCCGTTAAGAGAACCGTTCCAAATGTGACAAGATATGGTGGCGCGGAGAGGGCCTGCGCGGAAAGGCTGCTGTAGCCCATGCTGTGAATAATCTTGGGCATGAAGACGGGGAGCGACGAGTACGCCATGTTGGTCATGCAGAATATGGCCGAAGCAAGAATCGCAATAGGATCGACGACGACGGAGAAGACGTCGCGCAGCGAGAGGCGCCGGCCGTCGTCTCCGCCGTCGCCGGTATCCCGCTTCTCCTTGCGCAGGCGGAGCGTGGCAATCTTGCGCTCGCGCGCCGTGAGGTACGCCGCCAACTGCGGGCTGTCCGGGATGGCGCCCCAGGCAAAGACGCCCGCGAGCACCGACGGCAGGCCCTCGACGAGGAAGAGCAGGCGCCAGGGCGCAATGGGCCCGAGACGCGCGAAGCGCACGACGAGCCAGGCGAGGGTGGAGGCGAAGGCGCTGGCGAGCGGCGCGGCCGAGATGAACATGGCGACGCGGAAGGCGAGCTCCTGGCGGCGGTAGAAGAAGCTCAGGTAGTAGGGGACGCCGGTGAAGGCGGCCTCGGCGACGCCCAGGAGGAGCCGCAGGCCGACGAGCACGGGGTAGGACGGAGTGATGGCTTGGAGCGAGGCGATGACGCCCCAGGACACGACGGCCGTGGCGATGAGGATGTGCGCGGGGTAGAGGCGGTAGAGCAGCGCCATCCACTCGAAGCTCATGTAGGTGATGTAAAAGGCCGTCAGCGCCCACTCGTACCAGCCGGCGTTGGGCGGATTCGTCTGCAGGTCCTCCTCCATGCCTGCTATGCGCGCGTTTCCGATATCTATAACCCATATTAGCCAACAGGTCCATCAGTAAAACGCGGAGAAGTTGCACGCACTCGATCTGTCGACAAAACTCAGCAAGTACAGAAACGAGACAAACAGGACCAGCTTGCGGTCAAACTTGCGCCGCACGGCCGCCTCCTCGTCCGGCGTGTACAGCTTGTAGCTCGCCGCCGTGCTGTTGCTCCCGCGCCGCGCCTTTCTGCGCGCCTTCCGCCTCGCCGACGACGCGGCGCTGCGCGAGCTGCCGGGCCGCGGGCCGGGGCTTAAGCTGCTGCGCATGTTGCGCATCTGGTAGGCCTCCGCGCCGCCCACCTCGGACTGCAGGTCGACGGCCTCCTCGTCCTCGTCCGAATCGTAGGAGTCGAGGTTGAAGAGGTCGTCGTCGCTGGAGTCGAGGTCGAGCTCGGCGCCCGTCTGTGCGAAGGACGGCGAGGCCTCGCCCGGCTGCCGGTACGCCATTTCCGAAAGGATGTGCGTGTGTGTGTGTGTTCGCGTCGTCCTCCTTTCCCCTAGGGAACACGCAGCCCCTAGTCTGGCGTGGAACGGCGTGGGCAGTCGGTACGGTTCGTCGCGGGAAATATCGATGGGCTTGAGGTATAGATATTCGAAGATGGGGCAGAGTATACAAACTGCAATTGGCGTGGACAGTCGAGGCGTCGCTCGTTCGATTCGGGATTTCGAGGTTTAGCGTTCGTGGTGCAGGAGGACGCGATGACGGAAGTCAAGTTCAGCTCCACACGTGACGACGCCAGCTTTGGACGCAAGATTAAGCAATTTGTTAATGGATTAATAAGTGTACAATATATGCTGAAATATTCAATTTCTCTTATAACAAACTTGGCAGCTGGCCGGGGCATGGAAAATCATCTGATGATTTTCGTCTTGTCCGAAGATCTGGACCCTCCGACGGTGGAGCGTCTCGGCATCGCGACTTACAAGCTAGCGTCAGCGACGTCACGGCCTCAGCGGGCGCTTTACTAAATTCTTAATTATTTTAAGTTATTTTTCTTACTTATTTCTATTTGATCTCCTTAAAATTTCGTTCTAAAAAAGGGTTTGGCAAGGAGATAATACGCCAATGGACAGACACATAGGGGCACATTAGCTAAAGGAACTCGGATCTAGGACGACAGTGTAGAGCGAAGAATACGAAATAAAAATAACATTTCTGGATATATTAAACACATTGCTCTAACCTTACGCGATGAAAATGAAACACATGTATCGTTACACATACCACGTCAAATTCACCAGGCTGCCCCGTTCAATTCTAACAATCGTAATTCGCTGAGTAGAATCCCCTGATACATATTGTCCGTAGTTTTCCTCCTCAGACGTTAAAAAAGCATCTCTCATAAGCGCATAATCGTGATCCGTCATATATCCTGTTCCTGGCTCTGGCCGTCCTTTTTGCTGAACAAACGGCGCAAACCAGCCTTGGACAAGCGGTGCCTCAGCGACGGGCGACGCGTGTGACCGTGACCATGTCCTGGACCATCGTCGTTCGGTATCGGCGGCGGCTTCATGTGCGAGTAGTCCTGGCCCACCCACGCCTTGACCTGCTCATGCGACGGGTGGGCGCTGCGAGCCGTCGGGACCGACTCGGGCTGCGTCGATTGCGTCGATTGCGTCGTCGTCGTCATCGTCGTCGTGGGCCGCTGCGTCTCCTCCCGTTGCAGCCGCAGGTCTTGCGACTCGGAGCCCGTCTCGGTCTCGTCGTCGGGGTACTCGCGCGCGGTGTCGCCGCACACCACGACGTGCCAGCCAATATCCGCGCCGTTTTGTACTGTGTCGCGCAGCTTCTCAAACCACGCCTTCTGCCCACTATCGCCGCGGCTCGCCTTTTCATAAGCGGCCATTTCAGCCAGCACGTCTACGCCGAGGTCAACGCGCACGACGTGGTCGGCGACGTAAGCGTAGGGTCGGGCGGGGCTGACCGTCTCGTCCGGGTCGTATTCCTCGAGCAGCTTGACGGGCGACCAGGTGTACTGCAGCACGGGGTCGTGGGCTATGGGGACGCGCGAGGGCGGATGCGCAAAGTTGTCGTCGTGGTGCTGGGTGGACGGCGCTGCGACACGCCTGTGGTCGCATGCAGCCTCGGCTTCTTGGTCGGAGATTTTTGGCAAAAAGTCAAAGATCTTGGTGAACTGGTCGAGAATCTGCGTCGCCGTGGTCTCGCCGAGTACCCAATCGGGGGCGGCATCTTCCAGGTCATTCATGATGACGAAGATGCGCAGGTCGCGGCGGTGCCATCTGAAGCCGTGGCAGAGATACGTCGGCATGGCTGTTCTTTTTGCGTGCGTGCGTGCGTGCTTCGCCTGGTGCGAATTTTACCCCGAGCCACCTTATCCCGCGTCAGACGACGCGAGCATGTGCGGAAGCGACCGATGGGAGGGATAAATCGCAAAACGCGCAGTGGCAATGGATTGGTGAGAGGGAAGAGTTGAGCTCTGGAGCTGCCGAGGATTGCTTGAGCCCCGTTTTGCTGCCGCGATTACACGGTTGGCCTGTGTCGAGTAGATGAACAGTCACCTGTAAAAAAGCAATGGCTAGAACAGGTTCAGTGGAGGTGATGTGCCCAATCACAGATCTAAAACAAAACCGAATTGCTTGTTAGGGCGGAATTGGCAGGCCGCCGTCAGAAATCGAGAAGGCTGGTTTGTGGTTTGGCGGAGCTGAGGCTTCTGAGGGGACGCGCTGGTGAGAGTCGAATTGTGGGGTGCAGAGTCCGTGCCCCCAACGGCTGGACGTTGAATGTAGCCGTTGGTTGTGTAAAGGAGTAAAATAAAGTACTCGTACGGAAACTTTGTTACTGTTTGTTGAATTCCATTTCCTTGCGCGTCTGCATCTTGGAGGTTCCCGGTAAACCGTTAACGCGACCACTCTTTAAGAAGCTTTGGGATTGCCTCTGGCAGCCCTCTCCACGTAGGCAATCCACCGCGACTGCGACTCGAGCTGTAAGACCAGGCCATGACAAGGTCACCAATATACCAAACTAATTCCATATAAATCGGAGAGTCCGTCGTCGGCCTTGAGCAGAAAATCTTTTTCTGTTGAGAGATAGGTACTTGGGCTATTCCCATAGTTAAGTAGCAATTTCGAGGCGCTTACACAAGAAAAGGTAAATGCGTCGGTAAGCGGGGAGTCCAGCGCAAAATATATAAAATCCAAAGAGAATCCAAATAATATAATCCAACGTATCCGGAAACAGCCCAATGCTTTGGATGATAACTATAGTGAGAAGAGCGGATGGCAGTCCCAATCGGGAGAGGTCGACATTATTCAGCTTTCGGACGAGATTCGGCTGATGACCTCTCCTTGGGCTGGATTTCTCCATAAGAAAAGAGAACAGAACAAAGAGAAGCATCACGAGTAAGTGGTAGATAGGTAGCCAGACCCAAAAGTGCTGGGAAGGAATCAACTCGTTAACCAATTTCTTGCCCAGGGCGTTGTAAAAGAGAATAAAAAATGTGGAGATGACCATATCGAGCATGATGAACAAAATGAAATCCTTAAGCCAGGGTGCCGTGGCGTAATAATCTCTGTCCGGGTGGTCCATGGAAAATTTGGCACGATCTGAAATGTCTGAAAGAGCTGTTTGTATAGGCTGCAGCTCTGGTGCCTGTGTCTCTCTCGGATGCGAGGCAGCCGACGCGGTGGTGTCGGGTTGATCAGTACGCGAGTCTGCTGCCTTTTCTGAGTCATCTGTAAGTGTAAGCAAATTTTCTTAAATCGGTACCAACATACTTGCCTGAAAATAAACCCTCAATAGCAGCTAACATAGGCGCTGTGAGAAGCAAGACAGGAAGGATCTGGCCAAAGGTCCAATCGCTATTTCCGCCATCACTTAGCTCGCGAGTATACATGAGGTTTACGACCCCCCAGGAGAAGCTTGTAACCAGCCACCAAACCTTGGCACTTGTTAGCTTTGCACTGCATAAAGGCCAGAAGCAAATGTAGAAAAGGAAAAAGAAAAATCGTAGCCGCCCCTACCTCTAGTGCCATTGAAGACCAGACATCAAGGCTGACCCGTAGAACAAGAAAGCTTGCCAGAGCCGGCCGGTATAGAAGCCTTCGGCGCAAGGGCGCTGGAGAGTCTCCAAGATGAAGTGTATTATACAGTTGAGTCAAGTGTGTGCGCATGTAAAGGGAAATACGTCGCCTTATCGATCCGACTACTTCCACGGACAGACGCCGGTGAAGCTTGAAGAGGCGAATGAGAAAGCCGAAACCCAGTAATAAAACCGAAAGAATCATTGAGACAAACGTCAAATTGTCGACAATCTCATCTGGACTGTAAAAATAATGGCATATTGCGTAGTCGCTTGGAGTCGGCCCATGCTTCTCGGGATGCTCAGCGGAAACGGGCCACGGGTCTGAACTGGAGGCCCCCCACACATAATTCCCAGTTGGAATCAAGGCTAATATAAGTCCGCCAATAAGCCCGCCCATCGCAAGCAGCCTCCAGGTCCGTTCGATGCGTCTGTAGTATAGGTAGCTCCTCAGAAACGTAAGGCAAGACAGGTGTGTCAGGCTGGAAAACCAGGCCAGGCACACCAGCATCTGCCAATGGTACGCTGAGAGGCCGCAGTTGAGTTGAAGACATCCGCTGATGAGGATGGAATAGCCGGTGAGAACCTGAAGGTCGCTCATTGCTAGAACACACTAAGGGAGCCAAGTTAATACATATATGAAGCCCCATGAAACAAAAGCAGACGTACCTTGATAGCGGCATCCTTGAAGCGAGGCTGTACAGTCCATCTGCGAAGACTTCCAAACAGTGCGACATCCACTGGGTTCGGCCGAAATGCACTTGTTTCGCTCGGGCTCTGTGCCCGTGCATGGTTTTGGAAGGGATCCTCGTCCGGGTCATACACAAACACAAAGGAAACGGCAATAATGAGAATTGCGAGCCCGGCTGTTGCGACGTAACCAGTCACTACCTAAAAATTTGCTTAGCGTTGGAGAATTGGGAGCTGTTCGCGCAGAACGCACTCCTATACCTGAGATGTCTGCATTAGGTGACACAGTTGCAGGAGGCTTCGCACAGTCGAAACCGCATTGATCAGCCATTTGGGTGAGTCGATGCACAACCAAAAGGATTAAGTCTTGCAATAACTACAGCAATTAAATTATGTAGGTTTCTTCGAGATGATAGCAGAGAAGCTAAGTGAATGTTTTTATCTAAGCTGAACGCGAGCAAGCAGGAAGTTGAGCCAGGCTGCAGGGTTACAAGCTGAGGCTGAGTTTAAGGCACATCAGTTGTCTCACATTGCCGCCTCATATGGTCAATCAGCCTCGCTCCTTTTGTATCACAGAAGAAAGAAGAAAAGAAAATAGAAAAAGGAAAGAGAAAGGTGAAAGGGGAGAAAAGAGAAAAGAGGGAGAAGCTTGCATGCGAGGGCAGTGCAATCTTGCGTGCATGCCTTGTGTAACACCAAAAGGGTGGAATAGGTAGGATACCGCTGGCTCCCCCGCCACTCCCCTTCCCCGCTGCCGGCTTGACCCTGACACGTAGGTAGAGCTGAGTACGTTATGTTATCTTAGTACATATTCATTGTCACTCAACCAATCCGACAGAGTCCATGC
Organism: Paracorniculantispora psalliotae; assembly: GCA_002796755.1. NCBI lineage: Eukaryota > Fungi > Ascomycota > Sordariomycetes > Hypocreales > Cordycipitaceae > Paracorniculantispora > Paracorniculantispora psalliotae. The sequence continues at coordinate 2,245,802 of PHFE01000107.1, forward strand.
CCCCAACGGCTGGACGTTGAATATAGCCGTTGCTTAAAAGAGTAAAAGAAAATACTCGTATAGAAAACTTTGTTCCTGTTTGTTGATTCCCTTTACTTATGCGCCTGTATCCTAGAGGTTGCTGGTAAATGGTTGATACGACTACTCTTTGATAAGCTTCGGGGATCGACGTCTATGTAGAAGTCCTCTCCACAGCAGATAGCTTGCGCAATCCACCCCGGCTACGAATTGAGCTGCAAGTCCAGGACATGTTCACCAATATGCCAAGCTAAATTGAAACGTGACTCGAAAGGCACCGTCCCACTGGCAAATAGCTGCGCTGCTTCAAGGCACAGCGCCTTAAGCTCCAAGTGTTGCGCCCTTTTTCTCTTCTGGATTTAGCAACCCATCGTCAATGAGCCGTTCTTTTTACTTCCTTAATTCTTCTACCTTGACCCGCACTACCTCGTGAAACACCTTCGAGGATTTGTAAAACGCCTTGAGCTCTTCTTCCCGCCGCAGGCCCGGGTAAAACTTTTGGTAACAGAGTCCCGTAGTATATCTCCAGAAAGGCATGGTGGTGCAGCAGCGCTTCGGGCAGGAAAGGCTTGCGCTTCACTGTGAAGGTTCAAGCTCTTCACCACTTACTATTGAAAATTTATGATGCATATTTTAAGTCTTATTGAATACATATAGTTAACGTTAATACCATTAAATAAGTAAGCTGCTAAATAGTAGCCCCCCACGTGTCTTGTTTTATTTGGTAGAAGTATGACTTTTCGGTCTAAGGACGAGCGCTAACACAGGGCTCGCCGACGCTAAACGCGTTTTGACAAGTACAGTTGACGGTTTCCCCGGCGCCAGGCTCACCAACCTTGCAAGCCAAGGAGCACTATTCTGTCTCTAGCTCAATGGTAAGCTTAAATGTAACGATGCGCCCGCCGTGCAGCCCTCACTGCCAACTAGCGGTTGGGGCATTGGGTAGGAGCAAAGTATAATAAGGCGGAGCTCACCGCGACACAAGCTATTGCGATGATGTCTTGTCCCTTGCTTGGCTCGTGGGTATATACAGGCATAAAATTAGTCGCTCATATTGCAGTCTTTCTACATAAATAACATGCGCTGTCAAGTATTGCTCCCGCTGGCCTTACTGTCCACCGCCTCGGCGCTCGACGTGCCCGACAATGTCAGGGCCTTTTACAACAAGCTCAAGGCGCAAGGCGACTGCAGGAACAAACTAGCGACAGGATTCTACAACAACGAAAATGAACGTCCAGGTAAGTAACGTAAATATATACAAAGAATCACCCCCGCAGTGTATTGACAACACGCAGACATGTCCTACTGCGGCGACAACCTGGACGACCTCGGCATCGTCTATCTCCAGGGCCCGGACAAGTTCTCCGACATGGACGTCGACTGCGACGGCGCCCAGGGCGGTCCGCAGGACGATGGCCGCTGCGACGCCTCGACCGACACGCAGGAGACGACGGCCATTAAGTGGGTGATTGAAGGCTACGATATCGGCATCAGCGACCTGAACCCGCACGAGCACAGCTTTGTGGTTTTTGGCAACTCGGGCAGCAAACCCGGTTGGAAGACGTTTTCGCCGCGCGACGTGGGCGTCGAGCCCGCGAGTTTGATGGCGGTGGTTTGCGGCGACCAAATGGTACCCCCCCACCGTTCCTCTTCCTTTTTTAATCAGAAAATACGTATACGAATATGCTAATCATGTGCAGTTTTACGGCATCTGGGGCGACTCCAACACCGATGACGGCCCCCGACCTAGCGTCGGCGAAGTCTCCATCTCCCTCGGCACCGCCTGCTACGGCGAGCAGATGCAGGCCGGTACGGGCTCCAACACGAGCCACACGACGCCGGATGTGCTGTATATCGCGTTTACGGGTGAGGACGCCGTGCCCGGCAAGGACGGCGCCGACTGGACGGCGGGCAACTTTGACGATTTCCACGCCAGCTTGGTGGACCTCGGCGACAGGCTTGTATCGCGCCTCGGGGGAGATGGTGAGGAGGCATGTTCATGGGAGGGCCACTGCGCGGGAGCGGCGTGCGCCAAGGCGCAGGACTGCGCGGATCAGTTAACCTGCGTGAGAGGTAAATGCGCTTAAACATACATATACTCATCATGGCCGAATATAGTAAAGCAGAGAGTATCCATTATATATATACAAGCTTAGAAGCTTTGAAATTCGAAAGAAAATTTGCCAATCTGATGAATCCGGTTTCCGTTAATCGTGAAAATAGTATGCAATGCACCCGTCATAAAGTACTCCAACCAATGGTATGCAAATGCCTTCCTGTCCCTCCTTTTGGTATCAATGTTGAAATAGACAAAATGTAAAACAAAACTCCAGAATTCTCAAGTATTAAAAAAGCGGCGCGCCGCCCTCTTCCCCATCCATGCCAATGACGGCACTGCTCATAAAGTCGGGCTCCAGCTCAAAGTCCATGCTCTGCAGTATCATGTCCAGGTCGGGGTCCGCCGCCGCCGCCGGCGCAGGCGTCGCCGGCTTGTCCGCCTGCTGCTGCTCCAGGAACGGCATCTTCTCCCGCAGCAAGTCCTTGAACTTGCCGAGCAGCATGTCGTCGTCGGCGGCCGTGTAGTCGGTGCCCAGGATCTGCCTCGCCTCCGCGCGGATCGCCGCGTCCGCCGGCATGCAGCCGTGCGTCAGCGCGTGACGCTCCGCGTGCTGCAGCAGACGGGCCTCGAGCTCGCGCGAGCAAAAGACCTTTGCAGGGCGCGTGTGCGGCGCCGCCAGCGTGTCGACGAAGCTGTTGGCGGCCGTCGGCCCCGCGAGGAAGGCCTTGGCGCCGTCGCGCATCTCGACGGGCACGGCGCCGTCAAAGGGGTCCAGGTTATCCGACTTGGGGCACGCGTACGGCGGCGCGAAGCCGGTGCCGCCCTGCTCCATTGCCCAGCCGTAGCTCTCGGGCAACCCAGGACCGCCGTCCTTGGTGATGCCGACGTCACGCTTGAACCTCTGCAGCCACTCGGCATTGTCAGCGGCAGTCTGGTTCCACGGATCATCACTACAAATTGTTAGCCAAGTTGTTCATATTAGATAAAAAGCGGGTGAGTCCTACCCATCGTAGATGATCCATCGTGCCTGGTATCGCAGCTCCTCGTCCGTGGGCACATGGCGATTGGGGTTGTTGGGCGACATGGCCGAGACAACCCACCGCTTCAGCTCCTTAGCGAGACGACGATAGCAGTTTGCATCGTTCAGAAACGACGGGTTGCTGCTTGGCTTGCTGAATTGGACAAATTCGGCATTCTTTTCGTTGCTTCCGGCACTGAGGCGTCTTCTGCTCTGTGTCGCCCACTGCGACCCAGGCGAGCCGACAGCGGTAGACTGGTCCGACTGCTCTGGAGACGTCTTGGTCCCGCTTCCGGGTGTCTTTTCCGTGAGCGCATGTCGCTCCTTGAAGGCGTCTAGCCATTGCACGTTGTCGGCGGTGGTCTGGTTCCAGCCGTCGTCGAACTCGTAGATGATGATACGTGCTTGACGCTGCAAATCCTCGTCTGAGGGCTCCTTGCCCAAGCCGCGCTGCTGCTTCAAGTAGTCGCCGAGCTCACACTCCAGTCTGGAGTAGCTGTGGATGGTCGAGTCAATCGAGGTCAGGTCCTTGGAGCGAACGGTGTCGCTCTTGATATCTTCGGTTCGTGGCAAATGCGCGCGGCGACGGAAAGAAGACAACCAAGAAGTTGAGTTCTTGATGAGCCGGAGCAGCCAGTTGGCGACAGCTTCGGACGGGTGCGTGCACATTTCTTCGACACGCCCGACAATGCGACAGGCCTCTTCTTGCAATTCATGATCCAAGGCGATCAAGCCCAGCAGTCTCCTGGCCTTGACAAATTGGTGCAGCTGAATTTCCATCGGGCACTCCTCGAACAGGTTGTCCTTGCCGTTAATTTTGAGGCTCTGTAGCTCAGCGGCGCGGCGAAGTGGACCAAACTTGGCTTTGCGGGAAATCTCCTCGTCGTTCATGACAATGTCACGAAGCCATGATACCTGAGTGGCGATGCCTTGGATAGAGAGCAATTCGGAGGCGAAAATGATGCGGCATCCTTCCAGACAGAGGTCCTGGTCGGTCGGGGGTTTTGCGTGCTGCTCCCAATATGAAGAGCCAAAGTTGGCCAATTCCAGCTTGATCAACTCGTAGGCATTACGCGGAGAGGCGGGCGGTGGCTGGAGGGCAACATAGGGCATAGGCGAAGTTCGTTCATGATGAATAAGATCTATTACCAAATGTCAGACGTCGTAATCTTGTCTACAGGATAATTCAATGGTCGCATACAAGGAGGAATCGAATTTTCGACCATGTCAAGAACGGGCACTTCGAAACCCCAGTCACCCTTCCAGTCAGCCATGGAATAACCAGTCTTGAAATGTTCTGCCAGGTGATCTACACGAATAGTCCAGGAATCCATTATGATACCACAGAACCCACAGCGTGAGCGGATCTCGGGCGTCGCAATCTTCCATGGCTTCATCGCCCAATCCAGAAACTTGACATTGTGAACCAAGCGAAGGTGCTGGTTCAGGTGATCTTTGCGGTAAAACGTCCGCTCTTCGATGGACCGCTCTTGGCAAGCCGAATGGTTGTGCGAGTCAATGTGCGCATCGTCAGGGTTGGCAATGCCGCAGAAAACGCACGACATGATTCCCGTTTCCGGGTTCAAAACGCGTGGTCCTTCAGGCGCGCAGACCCATCGCTCAAGCGACAGATGCAAGGATTTCTCGTGTCTTTGCCAGTCGTGCTTAGTTCTGAACGTCTCAGTACAGAAGGTACATTGGAAAGTCTTGAGCGGAGCAGAGAGACTAGTGTTGGCGTCGGGCTTGGTGGTGGCGCGGCGACGGCGACGGCGACGACCTCGGCTGTTGAACGGCGCCGAGCCGTAAGAGCCCCAGGAGTGTCGGGAGCCATGTGAGTAGGCAGATCCGAATGAGCCGTTGCTCGACTGCGAAGTTCCCACACTAGATGCTGAGGACTCCTTGCAAAGAGATCTGTTGGAGCCGTCATCGGTGTAGTTGAAGCTGTATGGTGAGTTGAGCCCCGAAGAAATCGCAGACGACGAAGCGGTGACAGCCCTAGCAATAGCGCTGACCGAAGCCGGTTCGTGTTCCGGAGGAGAGACCTGCCAACGCTGCAGAGGGTTCATGGCTTCCAGAGCCGGTGTTCCGCGACGCTGCGGGATGTCCATGGGACCGGGCGTGGACCAGTTTCTTATGTTGGGTGAGACAGATCGAGGCGGCTGAACCTTGCCTCTACGGCGGGCATTAGCAAGCCAGTTTGTGATCTGTACCTTGTTCAGGCCAGTCTGTCGCTGCAACATTTCCTTTTCCTCCTCGTTGGGATAAGGGTGCCTGGTGTGTGTGGACAGCCAATTCTTCAGGATGCGGACAGACTCGCGAGAGAACCGCGCGCCAATCTTAGGTGGCGCGACAGGTATCGGTGCAAGAATATCATTGCTCTCGGCCGAGTGTGCAGCCGAGCCAGCAAAGACGTTTGGTTCACCCAAGGTTGAGTGAATGGGGTTCGGATGCTGGCCCATCACGGGCCAAGGGTTGGACGGAAATGCAGCGGCCGGCTCGATAGCCGCCGTGCCTGCAAAGCTGCATTCCACGCGAAGAGCAACGCAGCTGGTGCAGTATCCCTTGTAGCTACCTTCGCGGATTTTCTTGCAAGAGAAGCCGCCGGTAGCGCAATGGCCACAAGCCGCCTGGGGCGTCTCATACCAAGCCTCGGTGACGGGGGCCGTCTCGGGCATGACGCCGGGGATGGCAAAGAGATCCAAGTTGGCGTTGCCAGAATAGTGCTCGAGAGCAGAGAAGCCGAAGTCGTCTTCGTTGACGTTTTCAAGGGCCAGGTCAAAGTTGTCGCCGTCAAATTGAAAGTCGGCGTCACCACCAATGGCGGCAGCAGCCTTGTCCCAGTGGACAAACTCCTCCATAGGACCAGACATGATGGGTCTGGATCAAACGACGGCCGGGGGTATGGGTGCTCACCAAGGGCGCGAGCAAGATCAGGACGGGAACGAGCGTCTCATTTGCGATGTGCGATCCCAGAACGGCATCCAAGGGCGCACTTCTTGTCAAGTGTGTGTAAGATGCAAACGACAGACGATAGGGCGCAGGAACGGTTTGAACAGCTGTGGAGAATGACAAGCCGCTGATGAATGTATAAGCTGGAAGCAAAGTATATATATATAGGTATTCTTCGCCTCGTCCCTTGAAAAGGAGCAATGCGAAAAGAAGAGATGCGGTTGATGTGAATACGGAAGAGAGGCTGATTGCGAGGACGGAGGATGTCCGTGAGTTTTGTTCAAACAGGCAACATTTCCGGGCCGCAGAGGAGCGGGTAGTGGATTTAGCAGGTGGGCGCAGTGGAAGAGACGCTGTGGAAGGCGGTGGAAGAGTGCGAGAGGGGGGGTGGTGTGCTGTATTTTTAGCGTGCGGCGCTGTGAAGATGCCTGAAACGGTTCGCCGCACCGCCCTGCAGTGCTCACTGCAACGAACGGCCAGCCTTGAGAGTCACGCACCAGGCGGGGCGAGTCCGATCCGGAGACGGGCAGTTTTGCGCGGGCTGAAGCCATCTGGAGCCCTTTTGGCAGGGATTCGTGGCGCCAAATGTACAAGTGTGGAGTCGACATGTCAATTCTGCGCCCTTGGCTTGACATGCTGGGCGGACGGCTTGTGGTAGGCTGGCTGGCTGGGCTGACCAAGGAGAGTTTAGTCGCACATGCAAGCTACGTAACGTTCTCGGCGTCCCTGCCACTTGGCCGATTCCCAGAGGCCGACTTGAATCACCATACAGAGGAAAAGATCAATGTGGAAATAACGGTCAGCCCCGGGCCGACTGACTTGTGATGTTGTGCCACACTTGGCGCATTGAGCACGCGACGGCTCTAGAGTATCTAATAGAGACGGTGTATACGAATACTCGCAACTCATACCCGTGCTACTTGTATTTCAAAGCATGCGGGTCCGTTAATTCTATCTCCTCTGTACTTTCTCTCGAATTCAAGTTCAAGTTAAATTGTATTTCAAGCCTGCCTTCGCATCACTTGCTCGATACTTGAGAACCCATGACGGCGCCACACTGCACTAAAATATACTCTAAAACTGTTTACTCCGTAACTATGTCGTTCAGTTTTGCATAGGCTAGGATACCGAGACCGCTTCGTTTATCCAAGGCTGCACTCTCACTTCTATCCCTACCGGAATAATATGCTGGCGCGTCCTAGTTCCAATTGCATGATTCAACGTGCTATTCCTCGTCCTCCACCCACCCGTATCCCCGTAAGCTTTTAGCCTCGTCAACCTGATTCAATCCTAGAATACTCCATCGCTTTCTGGCATCTTCCTCTTTTCGGTGTGCCGGTGGCCCAGGCGCCTCCCCACACCACACGGCTGCCAACGTGGACTTTCCGCGGATCCTTTTTCTCTCTCAGCCCCTCTGAACCGCTTCCCCCAATCATAAAGTCAAATGTAACTGATAGCATACTCACGGATATTCTTCAGAGCGCGCCCCGACGCATGCCGAGATTGATATGCTCAGATGACTCCCACTGGTGCATCTGGACCTCTTTTCGGTTTTTTCGGATCTCCATTGCATAACCCCAGAATAATGGCCCGACTACCACTCTGCTCATTTAGAGCCTGAAAGTTGTGTCTACCGTTTCTTGCGGTGGTCGGCCGGAGGCGCCGAGGCCGGCCTCGGCCAGTTTATAGGTACTTTCGCACCCCTCTGCACTCTCCATCAGAGATACCCAAGCTTGTGAATTCTATACTACTACCTGTACTAAATTGTATCTTTCGCTCATTCATGTGAATTGCAAATCTTTGCCTTTTTTCTGGCCTTGAACCTCTGCTTCTTGACTGATGGTGCTTGACTGATGGTGCTTGCTACGGAAGAGATTCGTGGGCCACTAATTGGCTTATTGGTGGCCACTGTGCCAAATGGTACAACGAGGAAGGTAATAACGAGAAACAAGGACTAAGCATACATCAAAGCAGGATATACGACATATTCTAAAATTATATATAAACAAACAATTCTATAAAACTCTATTTATCTATTTTACATGTCTATCATTGCTTCGATCGCGCCAAGTCGACCTTCTGGTAGGGAATCGTGCACTTCGTCGCTTTCCCACCATCGTCAACGTCAAAGACGAGCTCGCGTATAGGCTGGCCGGCCCACCGAAACATGTCCGTATACGGGAAATCACCGTTCGAATAGTACAGTCCCGTCCAGGATCCTGTGACACCCAATTCAGGCATCTTCGCAGCTTCCTTGTACGTGGCTGTCTGGGCGTAGTTGGACAGGATGAAAGCAACCTGGCTCGGCTTGCCCTTCTTTGATGACCTGACTATCGACTGCTCGAGACGCAGTTGAGATCCTTTAAGGTACGTTGTGGAGAGAATGTCGGTACCGTTGTACGTCCACTCCGTCACGACGAGATCGGAGTGCACATTGCCGGGCGCAGACTCGTTGAGACCAATCTTCAGTGTCGTCTTGATGTCGCCCTTGGAGGATTCATATGTTCCGACAAAGTTTTTCTTTGCTTCTGCCAGGGCCTCGGCTTCCAGCGCAGGCAGCACAGTAGAAGTAATCGCGTCCAGGATGCGCAGAACGGTGTCAGATCGTCCAAGAAAAGAAGGCTCAGCGCCGTTGAGCAGCGCGAAGCCGGCATTGTACTGCGGAATCAGAGCGATGGCGCCGCCGTAAAGGCCCGAGTCGCCCAATTTTGTGTAAATATCCGTGACCTTGCCCGACGGATGCTCGAAGCGGTGAATCTCCCACGGCGCTCCGATCGAGTAGCTCAGGCTCGCCGTGTTCGAGACGGGCTTCATCCACTTGCGCGTGGCCTCTTCGGAGAGCAGCGTGTTGTTCAGAATACCGACGCCGAGCTTTTGCAGATCGCTAAGCGTGCTCAGGATACCTCCCGACGGTGCACTAAACGGCAGAGAGTCCAGGAACATATAGGTCTCCAGCGGGGAGACGACGACTTCCCGCGCGAGCGTCTTGTTGGTGCTCTTGATGTTGGAAGATGTCATGTTGAGCGGCGCGAAGACGGCGGAGCTGTATACATCGCTCAAGGACTTGGTGGTGAGGTTGGCAATCGCCGCGCCGAGAAGGATAAAGTTGAGATCAGAGTAGGCCGGTGTGACCCACGGCTCGTGGTTCGGCACGGCATCCTTGATGGAGGCCATCGTTTCCGCATCGGTGCAGGGCAGAGCCGAGGGATCGGTGTAAACCTTGGTCGCACATCCACCGAGGGCGCTGATGTTTGTAATTGGGCCGCCAAACACTGACGCGGCAGAGGCATTGTACTTGTCTCCAATAAATCCAGTCTATTAATCATTAGAGGTCGCTCTTCCAGAAAATCGCAATAGCGATAAACTTACTGTAGGCAAACCACTGAGCTGCGTGGCAAGCGACCACGGCGTAATTTTATCCCACTGAATTTGTTTAATGGCATCAACAGCAGTCGAGTTGTCAAGCTGATGCTTCAATCCAGGCATAATCTGTGACAGGGGCCGATTCCAGTCTTCGTCACTCAGCTCAACCATGCCGGTCAATACCGTGATGAGCTTCGAGACGGAGGCGACGCGATAGATGCTGTTCTCATCAATCTTGTTTGTGCCCACCTTCGCAGCCTTCGTCTGCGGAGCAGCGTGGTGGTACTGCAATTGGCGCGCGCCAGGGTCGTTGAGCGAAAACATGCCCACCGAGAAGGTGACATTTTCCGTGCCGTTGAACAGGGCGGCCGCTGTGGAATTGAGGCCGCCGCGCAGGTACTGGTCCAACGTCGACGTGATGCTCTTCCAGCTGGTGTGGACCGCGCTCTGGTTACTGCTCAGATCTGCTGGGGTCGGATAAGTTGCTGCGGAAAAGTCGCCGAGAGCGGCGGCGACATGCAGCGCAAGAGTTGTATAGAGGAGGCGCATTGTGAAATTGTTCTGCTTTGTCGCAGAAATGTACAGACACCAAGCTTTGGGAATGCTGCTCAACCGCTGGCAGTAAACCGAGGCACTGTTGCGGCTCTACTTATAACAAAATAGAGAGTCCATCATGACGTATCGTATGCTTACGCCGTTGTGGCTCAGAGCCATAAAATCTTGGATGCGGCGTTAAGTGTTGATGGACGATCGCGTAGATCTCTCGCCCAAAGTGGAAATCGCCAGGACACAGCCATTGGTCGATGACGTCTAAACAGCGCTCTCACCAACCAGCAACGGTTTTTGCTGTAAGCCTTGCGCCTGCAGCTGTGCGCCGATGAATTGTGCCACTATTAGAAAAGTATCCGCCGCACAGTAAGTGCCCAGAGAGTGCCTATTATTAGTGGGAAGTGACAGCGGCAAAGGGTGGGATTGGTCGCAACAGAGCGCAGCATGCGCAATGGTGACGCACGACTGCCAGAGGTTTGTAAATTAAATCAGAGATTGTTCAATGACGAAATTGTCAATCGGAGAATCATGACCCAAGCCTAGCTCTGCACTGCAGCCGGCCACCTTTTGCATCAATGATCGTATATTACGAATGCTGGGGAAAGTTAATCGTCGTCGCTAGAGCTCTGAAGAACAGCGTGCCAAATGTTGCGAATATTCAAGTAATTTGACGCCACTAGATTTTAGAAAAAAAAATATCCTGTTTTTATTTACCAGTAAAACCCGTTGTGGGGGATCAAAATCCATCATTTGGTGGTAATCAATCCACTCTCACACTACTAAAATTGGCAGGAGTTCTTCTCTCCGTTAAAGTATTTCCACCTGATACGAAAATGCATTAGAAAATATCCAGATATGGTTTCCATCTACTTCAAAACTCAAATTACGCATCACATACGTCTGAACTGTTACCATGCGCACCATACAATGCGAGTCATGGCGCTAATCCATTGATGAACTGCCGCGTCGCAGATATGCAAGGTGGCCTCAAGTTTCCTATCAAACCGCTATGCCCGGATCCATTTAACGCATTTACTGCATTTTGTTACCCCAGCTCTACCCACCACCAGACGCAGACAAGGTTGGCTCACCGACGCGCCAAGCCGCGGAGCAGCGACAGGTCACACATGAAGCTATACGGTGTCTACATTCACAGACACTTGGGACCAGCAAGGATAGGGATGCCAATTGCCTATATCTATCCGTTACTTCGCGCTCAAATCACATTATTTGGCCCGTTCAGATAACAGCTGTAACAAGCCATTCTAAATAACCATGCCAACAGCTCCTACTGCTGCCAGTCAACAGGTACACTAGCTAGCTATAGCATTATATCATGGGGTTTCGGCATTTGTAAATTCATGCTCTGATTTATTCTTAGCTTCTTATGCAATAATAACATGAATGGTCGATTCAAGAGAGTGGTTTTCGTCGATATTGCAATAGCACGGGTAAACCCGGTACCTGCAGAGCAGCCCTCTCTAAGTATTCAATCCATTCACAGGATCTTGATATAAATATCCTGCAGAATCAGCTTCTCTAGCTTTTTTCGATAAATTTATTAAAAACACTCGCAAACAGTTTCTTAGTGATATTACCTCCTTATTTCCATTTGCCCACCTCAGCTTTGACCTGTTCAACGATGCAGCTCCCAACACTCTTCTCCATTTTCGGCGCTTGCCATATCGCCGTCCTTGTGTCCGCGCGAAATGTCAACACCGACCAAGCAAAACGACAGGCCGACTTTCCCTTCTTTCCTGACCCGGGCAGCTCGCCCAGACTCCCTTCTGGTCCAGGTCTCCCTAGCAGCCCTTGCGGAGCAGGCACCAAATGCGGCGACGCGGGCACCACCGGCTGCAGCTTTCTCTTCAAGCTTCTGCCTTGCCCGACAAAGTGCTGCGAAGGCCTTACGTGCGAAGGTGGATTTTTCAGCGTGGGCACTTGCACGAAGCCGAGCCAGTAGAAGCAACAACCACAATCACGCGATTGTCAGTATGAGCAAATGGAGAGTCTGCTTTCGTTGGCTAAAACAAATTTCAGCCTCTCAAATGAAATACTGTCCGTGTGCTATTTGAAACCCATTTCAGATTCTGGGTTGATTTTCGCGCGTGATGCAGGCGAAGACATGGATTCCGAGTTGGTTTGGACGGATGAGCGTAGGGCCAAATAAAGCGCGCCTTCGTACGTCAGTACCAATAATTTCATGACCATTTGAAAGTTTATCAGTCTATCAAAGCATTAAATCTTTTTTTTTTTTTTTCAAAAAACCAGGGCCACAAATTTATCAAACTGAAGCTCATTTTGATTAGCAGTATACACTCTGTGATACTTCTGTATGTGTGCTTGAGGACTAGCCACGACGATTTACTACTTGCAACACTCAAATGATATGGCCAAGTCTACGCCTATCTGGTACAACAGCTTGGAATTTCATCTACAAATTACATTCATATGAAAATGCGTCATTGTAAAATTCAGCTTGGAGCTGTGTTCGGCCCCATCTTGCTACATCAATGAGCAAGACGTCACTTTGGCATCTGGCGCGGGGAGCGTGGGAAGTGCGAACGCCCTGCCGAGCCGACGCAAGGCTTTAGAACCTTTTGGTTACTGAACAGCTGAAAGATCGCTTCTGCCTGCACATGAGGACTTTAATTCCCTTTACTCGTGGAATATGCGCATTCGCCCAATTGGCTATACTTCAAGGCTCCACGTTACCGCGGTATCTACTACTTACAGGCGGTCTCTCCGAACCGGTGCAATCAGGCTCGAGTAGCTATAAGATCAGGAAAGTTTGAGCTTCTCCGTCATCATTTCTCACGTCGCTCGCAAATTACACCAGGGAATGTTGCAAAAAGTCTTATATTAACACGTAGCCGCCCAAATTTATGGGATGGTTGTATGGTGTGGACCTTTTCTATCTATCGTAACAGCAGAAGCAATCACACCGGTTTTTCCAGCTCTGGTTTTCCGTTTTTTTACCCAACGCCGTCATTTTGCACAATTTCTCTTGCGCTCTCGCGAGCAGTAGTATACGCAAGGTGAAAAAGAAAAACAAATCCAAAGCGCCGCCAGCCCTTCATGATATAGCTATGCAGTCCGCTTTGCTCCTAGCTCCGTGCTTCAAATAAGCAAATTCATCAATCATTCAGAAATCATTGAGTTGTCGCAATCGCGCCGTGGTTCAAAAGCGGCTAGTTAGCCGGTCCTCAGTCTGTACAGCTCTCGCTCCTTGGCAGCGAGCATTTCGCGAATTCTTTCCGTCTCTCTCTCAAGCAGCTGCGTTCGTTCTGCTTTTTGGTCGTTTTCGTGGGTATAGCTGTTTGGAGTACCGTCTCGCGAAGAATAGGCACTCGGGCGATTAACTGGTGTAAACTCTCCAGCAGGGGACCTTAAAGGTGGAAGTGAATATTCCGATCGACCATCTCTGTTTTCGTGTGAACTTGACGCCGGGTTCAGAATATCTCTGATAGAGGATACTCGCTTTGCACTGTCGTAGCCACCATCTGTACCAATAATAGGATTCGAGTCTGTAGCAGAGAAAGAGCGTTTTCTGCTGGGCGATATGAAAGATGATGGCGAGAGGGATGACTGCCTCTCAGAGCCAGTCGCCATTGAATTCAGGGGTGGTAAGCGGTTCTCGTCATTCAGAGAGGGTTGCGCATGTCGAGACGAGGACGGGCTCTGGCGGTACGCTGCCAGATCTGATGCCGGGGGCAATGATGTTGGCAGAGGCGATGGCGCCTTCACCTGGGGTTGTGGGGAGTCGAGATCCATCGGTAGAGTCTGCTCGGGCTTGCGTCGTATTCCGAGATTAATAGAGCCATCATCGTTCATGGTACCTCGCTCGGGTGTCGTTTCGGCGCTTCGCATTTCCATGACCACATCGCCATCTTCGCCTTCCTCCTCTTGATTGGCAGGAATTACTCTTTTGCGTCGCTTAATGGTTGCCTTCTTCATCGTCACTGGGCGATGAACTCCATGAAGTCTGTAGTAAAGGCCTACAGAATATTCATGTCAGCATAATACTTTTCAAAGGTTGATTCGAATTTTAAACTTACCACATGCATTGCAGATGACATGGCCATTGCCGTCTCTTCTCCATAGCGGCGTAATCGTAGTGCCGCAATTTTGGCATGCAATAATCACCGACGACTGTTGGTTCTGCGCATGTAGCGCATTCACATCGATAGGAGCCGGGGCATCTCGAGCCGCATCTTCGTTCCCTCCTCCTCCACATCCACCTTGCCTTTGTAGCTGACTGAGCTTAGAAACGCGATTATTGTATGCAGGGCAGCCATTGCAGCCCTCAGCTCCGCCGGTTCCGTTGCAACGTCCACCTCCAGGGCATGTCCCTGATGGCGTCTTTTCCGCAGCAACATAAGTAGCGCCCGCGACTTTAGGGATAGAGTCTTGCCCAGAGCTGCTTGCTTTGGGTGGATTTGCGCGCATTGGTTCGGCGGAGACGACCTTGGGCGGCTTTTTCAAGTTCGTGGGTCTGGCGGAATTCCTGGCTCTCAGATAGAGGCCACAAGCGTTACATATTGTTGCGCCTTGGGGAGACCTTCTCCATAGGGGTGTTTCTGTTGTTCCACAGTTGCTATCAATCGCTGTTAGTGTCTATATCATTTGCGTCCATCACGAGGGCGGCGTACCTGCAGACTTGGCCGTGGCCAGCTGACGAACCGGGCTGCTGCTTCTTTTTAGACCCGGCTCCCTTGGATGACTCGGTAGTGCTGGTTGCGCTTGGACTTCTGCTACCACTTTGCAACGGATGCCTTGGGTTGTCCCCATCGGGCGACGGTCGTGAGGACGACGTGGCAGTGGGCCCATCGCGACCCCTAGATATAGGCCGTGACGGTAAGGCTGTTCGCGGTTGCGAGACCGATGTCGCCGGTTTTGACGATTCAGACATGATTAAATCGAGGCAATCGACAAAATGTGATGGCGAGGACCGGTAGTTGGTACGATAGTGATGGTGGCGTAGTATCATAAACGGGGTGCACGATGCATCAGAATCCGCAAGGTTGCCGAAACACAGCCACACGGGTCCAGCAGGCTACAACTACCCAAGTTGCAAAGACTATCGGTCGTGCTGAGGCAGGCGGCGGATGCTGAGCGTGCGAAAATCAAACAACGAGGCGGGTTGGCGACGTCAACGTGTCCGCTCAAGGTCAGAATGTGGCAAAGATGAAAATAGCCAGGGTAGATGGCGTGACGAGGCGTCGGGCGGCGATAAGAAGGCGACGACGGCGTCCAGGGCGCGTTTGATGGCCGTGTCAAGGTGACTGATGAGGTTGCAAGAGCGCAAATGTCTTCCGAGGGGACCGCGATGAAAACAGCTTTGCCTGGGTCGGCCGAGCTAGACTCCGGGACAGGCCAGGGCGAGTGGCCAATTTAGTCGTAACAAGGACGCCCCAAAAGTATAGGTAGCGAGTCGAGCTTAGTCCGGGCCGATGGCGGTCAACAGGGTCTGGACAAGGCCAAAGTCAGGGCGAGCTGTTCCTCACACCCCGCGCAAGATGCTGCGTTGTTTGTCGCACCTCTGGCTGCTCTGGTTGGCCCAGGACGGTGGAATTTATGCAGTCTTGAATGCTATTCGGTACTTGGTGCTTCTCACGAACAGGATGTGGGATGGAGCCGACAACCGATTATCTGGAGCGTCACCACCAAGATGCAGCGTTGCGTAGGCTGCTCAGTGGGGTTTTCAGGCCTATGCTGACACTGACGGCTGCTGAAAAGCCTGTAAATTAGGTCTTGATTACATTTGCCTCGCTCTCATTGGCTCATTCGCACAAGGAGCCACAGGGGGCTTTTTCTTAGCTCACGGCCACATCACGCTAAGCCTTTTTCGTTCTCGGACGAGTCGTTATCAGTTGATCTCTGATCCGAACCTGCTGACATAATGATGCAACTTTGAATTCGGCTTCCTTGGTGCTTGGTGGGGTGCAACTCCCCGTTCACGCACGTTCGACGCGTCAAGCTTCGCAAGTCTGCACCATCAATTGCCAGCTCATCATGGCGTCCGATGCGGAAACTCCCAAGCAGGAGGTTGCGCCCGTGGCCACTCTATCCTCAATTCCGCAAAAACGCGCGATTGATGAGATCCACAGTCCCGCGCGGCCGTCGCCCTTGAATCCCGACGTCAGGTTCGCCGACCCCCCGTCGCAAGCCGAGGATGACAGCCAAGCCTCTCGTTCGAAGCCTAGCAGGCTCAAGAAGGAGACTTTGAAGAAGCGCGAGGCCAAAGGCGATAGCATCCCTCCAACCCCAGACCCAAAATTTGCTGAAAAGGAAATCGAGCAGAGCGAATCTAGTCCTCTGCGATACAAGCTTGCGCCGCCAAAGCCATCCGACTTTGATCCACCGAGAGGACCGGTCCTAACGCAGCATCATGAGGCTATCATGCCTGCCGGGGACGCTGTTGAGTTCTTCGAGACGTCTGACCAGTGCGCATACCCCGACATACCAACCACTGCCCGAAACTCTACTAACCATTCTCGTAGCGTTGCTAACAAGAAGAATTTCCGATATACACCTTGCATAGCAGATCCGCGATTCCCCTCCATGTTCTACTACCGCCAGACCGAGCCGGAGCCTTTTGGGCCCCGATTCAGCTGTGAGGATGCCGCTTCGCACGTGTTCTTTGATAAGTCCGCCCGGATAGTCACCACCGACAGAGGCTTCCGCATGGCGCGCGCTAATGTTGCGGTCCGAGAAGGCCGATGGTACTGGGAATGCAAAATCACACAAGGAGTGCGACCCCCACCGCCGGGCGAGACGAAACCCGAAGGCGGCAAGCATGTGCGTATGGGGTGGGCAAGACGCGAAGCTTCATTGGATGCGCCCGTCGGCTTCGACGCATACAGCTACGGCATTCGCGATGTTGCAGGCGAGAAAGTACACATGTCCCGTCCTAAAGAATTCTTCCCGGTTGGTGAAGGAATTCGTGAAGGCGATGTTATTGGGCTGGAAATACAACTTCCCTCGGAACGTCTCCAGCGCAGAATCATGGCTGGCCAGTACCATCCCGCCGTTGACGCTGCCGACGAGCCTCCCCCTCCGACCGCCGAAGCTCCCAATATTATTCGCGACCGCGTGCCCATTCGCTTCAAAGCTCACACCTACTTTGAGAAGATTGAATACCACGCTACGCGCGAGCTAGAGGACCTCATGAACCCATCGCCGTCCACTGCCGCCAGTGCAAATGCTCACCCGCCCCATCCCACACACTCTACGCCTGCCCTTCGAACGCTTCCGAACTCATACATCAAAGTATACAAAAACGGTGTTTTGATGGGAACCCCATTCGAGAATTTGCTAGGCTTCCTGCCTCCAGCTTCGCGGCCCATGCCACAAGTCGGCGCCCGAGACGGTCACGATGATGGCATGCTGGGTTACTATCCAGCCATCAGCATATTCCGCGGCGGTGCCGCAGAGGTCAACTTCGGTCCCGACTTTTGGTACCCGCCTCCCGGTAGCGACTCGCCGAACGCAGGCGCGCAGAGTAAGCCGCTACGTGCTGTTTCAGAGAGGTATAGAGAGCAGGTGGCGGAAGACATCGTGTACGATATTATAGATGAAGTGGATTTTTGGATGCAAGACGGCGGCAATGATTCGGCTGGAGGTGGAGCCAACGCAAAGACTGAGGCCGTGAATCTGGCGCCTGGTCGAGAAGAAATCAAGGAGCTGGTTGAGGACGACTGAAACGTCTGTATAATAGAACATTCCATCTACAGTCACGCTGCTATGAATAATGATACACATGCGTACCCAATGAACAAGTTTGTGTGCATTTTATGGTCTTTCTGAGTCTTGGTCGATGAAAGTAGTTAAATATCTTATATTGGGTATTTCGTTTCATTAGGCGTTACAGAAAAGTCATTAAATCCAATCTATGTGCATTTTAGTTCGTCTTGCTAGAGGTTGCGACAACTTCTCCTTCGGTCACTTCTTGGCCGGAGGAAGTCGCTGTAGTCTCCTCCTCCGGGGGCGTCACTTCTGTGCGTGGGGGTGCGGGAAGCGTGGGGTCGTCTGGGAGTTCTTCGAAGCGATCGCTGTCGTTGATTGTGGTTTCCGTCTTTTCGCGTTCCAGGCGGACGTCGCGGCCGCGCTTGTAGCAGTACCAGAGAACAAACAGCAGCACTATGATCCAAACGTTAGCAGGTGAGGCAGGTGGGCAAAAAGGCGCTGTATATTGAACTTACATGATAGAGCGACGCTCCAGAGGACATTCATGCCGATAAAGGCGGGCCAGCGCGTCTTGAGCGCCTCGACAATGGCACGCAGCATGGCGACAATAGCGCCGGGCTTGGTGACGAGCTCGGTGATGTTCTGGGGCAGGAACATCTTCTTGGCGGTGCCCTTGAGGCCGTCGTCGGTGTCCATCTTGATACCCTGGCTCTTGGCGGCCGCGGCGAGGATCTCGGGTCCGAGGCTGGCCGTCACCTTGTCGGGCAGCTGCGTGACGAGCTTCTGCAGCGACGAGGGCAGCTTGTCGAAGCCCTTGGCGATGGCGCCGTCGCGGTCCTCGATGAGGCTCGTCAGGTCGTCAACCGCGGTCGGCACGCCGTTGACGAGGTCCTTGAAGACCTGCGTAAACTTTTGCAGAATCGCCGACGAGTCGCCGCCCGGCACGACCTTGTTGTTCTTGGCGGTGAAGTTGAGGTTGTCGAGCACGTGGCCGAGGTCCTTCTTCTCGCGTTCGGCTTCCGTCGTCGTGAGGGCCGCCTCCTCGGGCTTGAGACCGTCCTCTGCCTTTTTGTGGCGCGTGAAGAGCATGGACAGGCGGTTGCCCTTCTTCTCTGGTTTGGCGGCCTCCTTGGTCTCGGCCTCCTTGGTCTTGGACGACTCGGCCGTCACGGCGGCTTCATTGTCGGAGTGCCAGTCAAGGTCGGCGACATTGATTCGGGGAGGCAGAGGCGGCGCAGGGCCGTCGTGCTCGGCGAGCAGACCCTCGATGAAGCGCTCGTCTTCTTCGTGCAACACGGCATCGATCTTACCGCTGCCGTCGTCGCGCTCCTTGCCCTTTAGCAGCTTGGCTACTCCATTGTCGGCTTCGTCCGCCGTCGTAGAATCGTCCGTCGTAGTCTTGTTTTTCTCGGCCTCGAGCTTGGCCTTTTTCTCAGCGTTGTGCTTCTTGACCTTTTTGTATGTAAAGAATTCGAGCATCGTGAGTGGCGCAGCGAGCTGGATAGGTGTGAAAGGGTCTTCGTATCAACGCGCTCGCGTGGTAGGTTATAAAGGTGGTTTTCGCCGAAGCACGATGGGTTTGTTGAGTTTCAAAGAAAATTCTAGGGACTCGGACCGGGCGTGCCTGGTTAAGTATGAACTTGGGCTAGGAACAGCCCGAGTTCCAGGTTCCATGTTTCTTAGCGCTGTTGGGGAAGAGGCCGCCGCGACACCGCCACCAATCGAGCGACGTCATGAGCCACCGTTGCCCAGCTGAACTCCACACAAGCTTGTGATTGTACCCAGGCAAGTATTGAGTAAATGCAGAATGAGCAAAAGTCACGTATGCTAGTCATTTAGGGGGGTTTTGGTTGGACATAGCAGATAATGTGACTATTCTTCTTATTAATAATTGCTTTTCTTTTGAGTGTATATTTATGATTGTGTCGCACCAGATCTATGTCTACCAAGCTGGTACAACCGTCGCCCACGCCAAGGATTTGCATCGAAACATCCGCACCGGACCCTTAAATGCATCGGCGCGTCTGGTCCGTATTTTTTGATGAAATTATACTGTGGGTATCGCTAATCTACATTGGTCTATATCGATGTGTCTCCGGTTATTCATACTGCTCTATTGCCATTTTACTGTTCCTCATCTTCGCCTTCAGCTTCAACCATACTCTGAACTACCTCGTCCGCCAAGTTACCCCGTCTGCCGCCGCTTTGACGGCGGCCTCTTTGGTATGCTTGCGTAGATGTTACCGCTCGCTCGCCCACGAACAGATTTCCGGTCCACTCCTTCGAGCATTTGGGGCACAGTTTGTTTCGTCTCATTCGCCAAAACGCTTCCTCGCAAATGTCGTGTATTCGGAAGATGCAATCGGGTTCCGCGCATCGTACTCCTACCGTCACAATGTCTTTGCAGGCTTCACAGAACTTGATTCGCTGCCATTCACCTTCCTCCGCGTCTGGGTGATTGAAGGTCCCGACAAGCCATGGCCGCAATTCCAACAGGGCCCTGGGTGTGAGCGAGTAAAATCCCTCTCTGCTCTTTTCAAACCACCCACCGCCCACGAGATTCTCAAGGACTATTTCCACCTCGCTGTGCTTCAGACCCTTGTCAATAGTCGCCTGTGATTGTGTAGGCTCGTCTTCGTTTCGGTTGATCGCGCTTTCTCGTCGGTTCGGTCTTGCCAGCTTAACAGCTTGCATGTCAGTAAGTGCAATGACTTCCATTCGTGGCGTGTTGTATTTGTCGAACATTGCTTCAAATGCACGTTTGACAAAGGCAAGTTCATCGTGGCTGAACGTTGTTGCCAGCTGCGTTTGCGGGTCAGAGGCGGTATTGACGAAGGCATAGACTCTTTCTTTGGTGACTTGATGCTGTGTTCTGCGAATCTCGTAGTCGAATAGCGATGCAGCCTCCCGGGCGGTACCCATGAACGTATCGAACATTTCCTCTGTGACTTGCTCCGACCTGACTTGGTCACCCTCATTCTCCGCGTTCATGATCGCAGCAATCACAGGACGCGATTCGCGAAATGTCATCGAGCTCCTCGCAAGCATGGCTTGTAAGAAAGCTCGGTTTTGGTTGCCATATTGGTTTCCGTTTTCGACCTCCATGGCGTGAGATGATGTCGTTTCTTGTGCTCGCAAAGAAAACTGTGCGACAATGTAGATGCCTATGGAGGGGCAGCTGGTCGCGTCCACTTAACGCGTCGGAGCTGTGGCGGTGCCTGCAGTGGCGCCACACCAAATGTTCACGGAGCTACTAGATCTACTCCCGATGCAAATCAGCTTTGTATCAGGGCAATTCCACTGGATATGGTGCTTGTAATCTTTAGTATGACTTTCTGTGCCTTTTTTTTTTTCTTTGGCCTGGAGGCACTGTAAGGTATTTTTTGGGGCGATTGCAGAATTCCCGCTCCCACAGAAATGCTCGTCTTGCCAACAAGCGTGTGACATACAGTTTTAGCATACCCCGCCGGAGAGCTATACATAATGCAACCGTCACAACAACTCTGAGCAAAGGCAAAATGGGCAACAGCCAGTTATTGGGTTAGGAAATCTAACCGAAACTTTATAGCGACACTAGAAGCATTTTGCACGTAGAAGAACAAGTGAAAGAAGCAAAGGAGTCTGTAGGGTAATGCCGTCACTCAGTGCTGACTCATCAGCCATGGGTGATTTGTTGCGGAGCTCGTCGCAAGTTGACCACTTCGTTCCATCACGCAAACGGGCGCGCAGCTTCCCATAAACGCGACTCACAGGGGCTGTATTGCCAGGCGCATATATGATTTGGTGCGCGTAGACCAGTAAAATCGAATTGACCAGGAGAGGGACCCAGGGCTGCCGCTGCTCATTATTTGTTGGGAAATTTGTCACGACGAAGCGACCACAGAGGAAGGGTAGCTGACCTAAAGCGTCGTTGCGAAGGCGACGCTGCCAGTGTATGCAGAGACGCGCCAAACCTCTTGATAGAAGCCAACCATGGCAGACTTGAAGGAATTCGACGTTGTGCGCGTCGCACGAAGTGATGGCGCAGATACAGGCCCCGGTTACTGGCCAGTAACGGCTCCGGCGCCCAAAAAGCCTGCCAAGGAGGCTACAGACAAGGCACCCAGGGCGAAGCCGCAAATGATACGGCTCGCAGATGATGACCCTCGATATGTCGAATGGAAAGTCAAACTGGGAATTATCTTGAAGATGGAGCTGTCACCTAACCCCGATGGTAAGTAGTGAAAGCGGGCCCGGTTCAGTACGGAAGCAAAATTGACAATTCTATCAGAAGGAAATTCATGGTTTGTGGAATTCCCACGAGGTTACTGGCCATATGAGAAATCAAAGCACATATGGGTATCTGGATATCCTGTCAAGTCGAAGCTCTTCAAGACGCCGCAAGAATTCGCAGCGCATCTGATATGGCTCCTTTCTTCATCCACAGAATACAAAGATTGCTGTTGTGTTCACTGCAACTCACCTAGCGCAGCAAAACTTGCCGCATCAATGGACGAAACAACGAGCAATACACCAACGTTGCTACCAGCAAAACCAGAAAAGATGGCACCCAAAGTCACCCCCGTACCACTCCCCACGATTCCCGGACAACCGCCACAAAAGCTAGAACCAGTGCCAAAAGTACAGCCCACACAACCAAAGCCAGATGTGATCGCTGCAGCTCAAGCACAAGCTCAAGCAGCGGCAAGGCAACAGCAGCAACAGCAACAAACGACGCAGCATGCCGAACTACAGGCACGACAGCAGGCAGCACAGGCCCAGCAACAGCGTAGCGTGGGGTGGTCGCTGCAATCACCTATTCTATTCCGAGTGGGAGAGCAGGTGTGGTTTCAAAATGGCAACACCTGGCGTCTGGGTATAATCGCATCACAAAACCAGCAGCAGCAAGGGGTGCACGAATTGATGCCCCTCGGCAGCGCACTCTTCCCACAACAAAATGTTGCCAAGCAGGACAAGGATATGCGGCCATTCCAAGCTTTTAGCGTCCCCCCTGTGGCGATCCAGGAGCTGAGCGAGAAGATATTTGATGAGATACCGTGGCCCGAGAAATTTCGCGAGTATGGAGCTGATGCCTCCAAAAGGGACTTGCTTCTGCTGGACGCATCAAAGATGGCTGCATCCAAAGTGGACTGGTCCAACTCACTGTGGTCAGCCATGTCAGAGGATGTTCAGGCCAAGACGATCACGTATTACGGATGCTTCCTCGGTGCGGAACGAATTGAGGTGGGCGACTGTCTGAGAGTGCGATATCTGCCGGCAGAGCTCAATATCATGTCTGAGGACACGATTGTAATGGGATTACGCTTCATCTACACATCCGGAGACTTTCCCGGCGCGGTCTTTTTCCGCGGGACTCTCTATCAGCGCGCAGACCCTGGAACCGCCCCCTCGGCGCTGGTTCCCATGGAGCAGCTGCCAATTGCCCTGCGTGACGAGTCACACTGGAGGAGACAAGTGCAGCCTGAGGCCTTCCACGGCTGGGTTGTTGTGGGCGATGGCGTCAGGCTGAAAGAGAAGTCGATCCGCGGCCGTTTTTACCCAACGCACCGGGTCATGCCCATCCTTAACCCCGCCGTCTTTGAAGCTGCCGTGGCCCGCCGACAGATTGAGGACCAGCACCCGTATCTGAACAGCCGAATGGACGGCCAGGGGCGATACCTAGGCCGCCAGGTCAACAGACTGGAGACGCTGGGGGTGAGTGTTCCTGCAGGCGCCAGGCTGAATATGGAACCTTTTGTGAGAGAGGAGATGAGACGCGCATGAGAAAACAATGCAGGAGGACGGTGCTACAACCAGCCTGTCGGTAGCTGGAGATAGGTGAAGGAAAAAATATGTACTACTAGATGCAAGCGAGAAAGCGCTGTGCTCCCTTTTCTCAGCTGCAAGGGAGAGCAACCACACACAAACGAGAGAGAAAGAAAGATAACACGTAGGGGCCGACTGGCAGCGGAGTTATTAATAGCATTAGACAGGTCAATTGACAAAACAAGACATGGGGCACCACGCTACATGTGTGTCACGATCGTATACAGAGACAAGAATGAGTAACATTATTACCGCATCCCACTAAAGAAGGACAGAGAAAAGGGAATAGAATAAATGAAGCGAAAATAAAAAGTGATGCATCGCGTACAGGCAAACAATCCTGGCGAATAAGCAGCACGCAAAACAGCCGTTTAATTTCGGGCAACCGCAATGTTTCGGTGCGGGTTTCTGCTCATGCATGGCGCGCCCGCTCGCCCACCCAGCCTAGCGGCGGCGGCGGGCATGAGAGAACAAAGGAAAGAGAGCAAGACACCACGAAATAAAACGGCCGCGTTACCAGCAGAGGGGTACGCTGTCCTATTGGCTGTATTTCTGGGTCACATCTCCATTCTGCTGCATGTGGTGTATTTGCTGCGTTAACACGGCAGATATTGAAAGACGTGGACAAAAAAGCAAAGGAGTTTCGGAGGCGGAGGGTAGGAAGATGGAGGGTATAACTATACACACGTGGCATGGCGCCGCCAAAACGGCCCCGGCCAAGCCCTCCGAGAAACGTAGGTATAGAAAACAAATGATAAATGACGATGGTAATAATTACGACGGTCTTATCTGCTGGCACATATACGTGGTCTCATTTTTTTCCCTCGGCATGTCATATTTGGTGGTTGAGCATATCCACAGGCGTTTCGGTACATGCACGCAGGTGTATTCGGAGGTAAGAAGAGGAAATGGCCGGAGGGGGCGTTGTGACAGGATGCATCCTGGCGATCCGAATGTGTCTCCCGTCCGGACACGGGCACCTGGTTCAGCGATGCTTTCTGAGGGTGAGAATCAAGCTCACCCGTTTTCTTCGGCCAGACTTGTGGCAGCATTGATAAGTTGTGGTCGCATGAGGATGCCCGCGAATTCTCGCACACGCCCTTAGTTCTGTGCAGTTTTTTTGCTGTGAAACCGTGATGCATGATTGGCTTGCAGGTCGCGTGTTTTATGCATAAGCTTCTTTTCTGGTGGATTTTGCTGCTTGCCTACCAAAAGTCAAGAAGTAGAGCCATGGCTTTTATAAGGTGATGTATTTATTAACATGTATGAAAAGTAGATGTATGTAAATATTTAAGTCGCTCTGTAAATGTTATGATAAAATGCTTTTCCAAAGACTCCCAATATGTGCTTGTATCCAAAAAAATTAAGAACCAAAGATTTTGTACCTGCATAGCAAGCAAGTTAAAATAAATGAAAAAAGTTGATAAGTATAATTAAACAGGGGCGCTGCTTGTGTGACGATGAGTCCTATCCCTGTACAATGTTGCAGCGTTCGTTGTCGTCTGCAAAAAAAGGTTTAGGGGGAGCTCATCATCGAAATTCATCAGTCGTAATAAAACATGAAAAGAGACAACAAGGCTTTGCGACGCTCGTCCCAGGACAGAGAAGCTTCCGCGATCGTTCGGGACGGTGGGCTCGTGTGTCGCGATATGACCGACCGCCCCCGCCCCGAAGCGTTGCTGTCAGATTCGAGTCTATTGCTCGAGGCAGGGATCTGCGCCGTTGTCCTGGAGCTGGTCCAGCCTGGCCTCGAGTTTTCGCAGGAAGCTCGGGTCGTAGTCTGCGTCAATGGCCCGTGGCTGGGCCCGGGGCGACTCGTCTGACTTCTTTTCACCGCACCGCCTGCAGGGGGTGCCGTTCTCCGTGTGCGGCTCGAACAGGGCCCAGCACCTGGCGCACTCGTAGTACGGGACGCTGTTTGGGCCAAACACGTCACCGGGATAGCCGAACGGGTATTTGCTTTGTTTCGCGCTGGTTACATGTTAGCTATCCGAATATTGGCGGAGAGTCTGTAAGGCAAGGAGGAAAAAGAGGAGTGGCAGGAACGATGTGGTGAAATGGATGTGATGTTAGACTTACGGGTCTCGAGGACAGTCAGTGCAGCGAACATGCTGGCACTTGTCACACATTTTGCTGAGCTGGGCAAAGTCGGCCTGGCAGACGTGACAAGTTCGCCTCACTCGGTGGCGGGGTTTTCTGAGGACCAAGTCAGAGCCTCCTGCGGGATGGCGCTTCTTGAGAAGGGTGCCCGATTCTGTAGAGTCCAGGTCGGGTAAAATGTAGCCTTCATCATCGCCTGCGTGGCGGTGGCGGGTTGATCTCATACCGACCAAACCGTCGGCAATGCCTTCGCTTCCGTGTATGCGGATACATTTCTTGCAGCGAGCATGCTCACAATTGGAGCAAGCCCCCGCGGACGTGATGCCGGCGCTGCAGCGGTGACAGCACCAGCGGACGCGCATACCGAGAGCCTTTTCTTGGCGAAGAACAGTCTCGTCAGGATGCGTTGTCCTCGTCTCATAAGTCTCAACTTCCATGCCGAGTCGCATAGAAATGACTTTGGCGCGCTGCTGAACAACGTCTGATTTGAAGACTGAGACGATGGGACCTTCGGCAGAGTGGCTGCGAGGTGTTAGCACGGCTGGGGTTGTAAACAGACGGGAGGTGTGATCAACCCACCTCGACGAGCCAGTTGGTTTGGAAGTGTCCTTTGAAGGCGCCATGGCGCTGTTGTGAGATGGGCTTCAGGTACGGCGATGATTGTGCGTAGGAAATGGCGCCAAGCGGCGTGGATGCAAGTGAAAGACGAATGGATCTCAATCGTCCAAGTTGCTGCCTCGAAATCTGGCAAGTTTCTGGCCCATAGGCTGATGCTCCCGTGGAAGGCCGCCGACGGGTTGTTGAAGTTCCGTGTTGTACTGAGTTGACCAAGTGTGTGAGGTGAGTAGCACAGAACTGGCTGGTGAGTGACTGAGCCAGTACGGGCAGGCTGCGAATATGACTGCGAACAGAGACGACTTGAAGACAAAGTCAAGGCGAGAGTAGATGCTGGCGAGGAGAGAAGTTGCTAGAGTGCGAGACAGGACAAGGTCGCAGGGAGGCGGGTGGAGGGGAGATGATAAAGAAAATGCAGAAGAAGCAATGTCGGGGGCGAAAGGCGAGAGACTGGTCTGGCGCTAAAACAGGAGCTGTCGGTTATCGGTGGAGGAGGCCAACCTAGTTTGAGTGTGCAGAACCACCACCAGAGTGATGTGAAGGGGGTGTGAGAGAGTCTGGGAGGGTGTGAGAAGGAATAGATGAAGGGGAGTGGTGGTGGTGATGATGTGCAGAGATGGGAGGTTCGGTATTAAATTCCCCAAGCAAGACGCTTGTCGTACGGTACCTGTCCGCCTATATCTTTAGTAGTGGTACCTGAGGTACTTGTAGACAGAGACTTGGGACAAGAGATGAGATGACGGCAGGGTAAGAGGGCAAAATACAGCAGAGTTCAGGGACCAGCCCGCTGTAACGGGCCGCTGGAGGTACCAGACGAGCCTGCCATTGGGGCAATTGAGGAAAGTTGGGGGTCAAGAGTGCTGCAACGGCCCTAGGTATGCCTATAAGTATTAGGTATCTTTTCGCCTTGATCCCTTATGAAAAGTACTTATTACCAACTGCACACACGGACCCATCCTCTCCCACTTCCCACTTCCCAATTCCCACACCCTCCCTCCTTGCTGGGGCCATCCCGCGTGCTCCCATCCCCTCGCATCCCGTTTCCAGGCTCCTGGGTCCGGCGCCGTCCCTCCCAACGCCCGTCATATTCTCGTCTCGTCATCTTTCCTCTTCGTCCAGCCTCACTGGCCCAGCCCGACTCCATCGTCCTGCCTACTCTGGTCAAGGCCCCAGCGATAGTTGGCCTGCCGGGGGGGCCTGCATGCCACTTCTCTCGTTGCAAGCCCAGCGCCGCCCCTCCCGGCTGACCACTGCGGCCCCAGTCTGTCATGCAGCGCAAAGTCTCCTTCACACACCCCGTCGCCGCCGGACAAGAAGCTTGGTTTTCTTCTTCTTTGGCCTTTTGCCCCAGCAGCCCAGCCTCAGTGGACATTTTGCGTCCCGCCACTCCAGCACGGCCCACCAACCTATCCATCTCGATCCTAGCTGCAGTTCGCTGGCCCCAGTCCTGCGCAGTCTCATCCAAGCCGCCGGACCAGAGTGCTGGGTTGACTACGTGGGCGGGGAAATGCGGTGCGTCAGGCTATCAATGCCCGGTCCCGAAAAGAAACAACTTGGAAAAGAAAATTTCGCGGCCTTTGCGAGGACACCGCCTCTGCAGTCTTTCCTCTCCCGGCTGTGCCATTTCGTCCTATCTGCTGATATCTGAAACACATCTATCAACTTGCGCTGCCTCGCTACTAGGCTGGTCGAGACAAGTTGGCCTAAACGGCCTGCTGTAGCCAACCCATTGTGCGAATAGACACATTCTACGCCCGTGGCATGTGGCATGCCAATCACCTGGACACAACTGACCAGAGCCTCAGGTAATGGTGTCGAAAACACGCAGAAGAAAAAAAAAACGGCTTCGACTTAAAACCCGCCCACAATCCATGACCCCTCAACGGCTGCTTTCGCTTCCGAGCAATGTCTAAGTCGCTGATCCATGCTGGGCCGGCCTCTCTCGTTGGTGCTCCCAACGGTGAGCGCCCTCCACTCCTCCACACACCACCTCCAGAGCTTGTGCGCGTGCTCAGAATTACTCGAGCAAGGCAGCTTGACACCGAACCTTAGCGTCCGTAGATCTGTTGCCAAAGTGCAAAGCCACACAGGCCCCTTTCTTGCTCCTTTACCGACCAGACACCGTGGGGGCGCAACAAAGGCCTATGAGAACTGCTTGACAGGCCAGGAGCCGGCAGGGATATGCCTGAGCTGTCCCGCGTAATCTCTGCGGCTTGTAGAGATGCACCCATACTTTACTTTAGGGGCAAACAGGAAAGTGAACACAGCAGCCAGAGGTCACTTGTAGACAGTGCCTGCTCGACAACTCTGCCAGACAAGGCTTCAGACCGCAATTATGAGGTGGAAGAATATTATGAACCTGCCGCCACAGCCGCATCCCTTTCTGATCTATCCACCACCGCCCGGGGCCCCGCTCACGAAAGGATCGGGCCTTTGATTGTTATTTCGCCACCGGCTCGCACCTCGCTCAGACCGACCGTTGGAACGCTGGCTGACAAGGGCAGCGGTTTCCAAATTCCCGGGCTGGCATGGTCCATGCGCCTGCTTGCCTGTCTCGCACAGAGTCTCACAAATACTTGCATCTCTGGGCTGCTGACCAGCATCAGCTCGCCAGGCGCACTTTGGCGCCCAGAGACCTGCTGCAATGCGACCCAGGAGCCAGGGTCCGTCTTCTCGAATGACCTACCTGGCTAGTGGCCGTCTGGTAGGCGACCAGTAACTGCTCTGTAGCATTGATGGACGATAAATTCCGGTGATCCAGCACAAGAGCTCAGTTGCTGAGGCCCCCTAGCTCGAACTCATGGAGCACAAACAGTCTATCGCTGCTTCCATTTGAGTGCCGGGGGTGCAATACTGACCTGTCATTCTGCGCGCTGTACCTTTTCCTAGCAGAAGACGAAGTAGCTTATTAGTAGCTTTAAAATCGTCATATATCGTAAATTGCCAAGCAAGGGTCCCTCCAAGTACCCTGTCTTACTCACACGCCGCCTCTGGATCAGAAGCGTGCTATGCCGTTATACAACGATTCTACAAGCCACGCCTGTGTGCTGGCCTGCGGACGCTGGCAGCGCAGCCATGACATGGGCTGCAATGGAAACGCGTGGTGTGGCTCCAGATTGAGTTTCGCAAACTTCTCTGGTTGGTCAACCACTGCGTCGGGTCTCATTGCCCACACTGACCCTGGGCAACTGCCAAAGCCCAAAGCAGACGGCCATAACTATGCAATTGTGGACAAGACTCACCGCAGTCGCTACCATTACTCTTGGTAGCGCCATGGGAACGTTGTAGCCATCCCATGTGTGCCACACGACAGGCAAAATAAACTCAAAATAATGTGCATTTTGTTCTTCTAATCAGTATTTGTATGAGAACTGTGTAAATGAGAGCTGTTGAAGTCGGCGTAGGTAAGCCGAGGTTGCGAGTTAAAACCGACGTTGGCTACAACGGCTTAAACCGAATTTTAGCGCCCGGCTGGAATTGACCAGGCAGCAAAAGGAGCTTGCGACCTGGCAATGCCGCAGCAAAATTTAGAGATCGAAAGTAATGATCAGAGGCGGCCTGTCGCTCATTGATCGTGAATTGCTGCCTCATTCTAGGCTGAAGCCGCGGCGAAAAAGTGGTCCAATATCTTTTAAGGCTGAGCGTGCTTTTGACCCTCTCGTGCGCTTCTTTCTTTTCTTCGTGACAGCCGCACCCTGGAATCATAAGCTCGAGTTTACGAGAATGTCGCTACTTCAGCTACCTTCCGAGGTGCTGTGCCTCGTCCTGCAGAGAGCCAGCAGCTCCGAGGACGCGCTGGCTTTGGTATCGGTGTGCAAGCAGCTCTACGATGTGTGGACGGCACACGGCGCCACCATCTTGTGGTCACTATGGAAGACGGAGATTCCAGCAATGGAAGAGGCATTGATTTCTGTACGTCGAAGCGTGTCGATGCAGTCTTTCCCAGACCTCGTACCCCGAGGGACAAACAACTAACACAGAAATAGTTGCGCGCGGCCGGGTTCGTCCGAGACTGCGAGGCGCGCAAAGAGCCTCTCCCGTTTACCATTGACATTGCACAATTTGACTATAGCCACAAGAGACCAGAACTGTCCGAATTTAATGGCATTTGGGCGCAGAATCATATTGCGGAACTCATGCACGATCACTTTTTAGCAGAGTGTATGTACTTCCCCCGCGATAGCGGTGGCAGCGACGACCCCGAGCGCGTAGAGGAGTGCAGAGAGCGCATCCACAAATCTTTATACCGGATTTTAATTGCTGGTGCCTCGCTGGCCGGCGTGTACAATGCGCCGATGTACGCTGAGAGCCCCATTGATTCCAGCGAGGAGCTCTCTGACGAACAGCTGGAAGCCGTGGCGGCCAAGTTCCTGGCGTACAAGTCGCGGTCTGACCCAAAAGACGACGAGGCCATGTTCGGCACGTTTGCGACGTGGCTCCGTGACAGCACCCTCGCTGATACGGAGCTGAGACGAGGCATGGCGCAGCGCCACGCAGACAAGGAGGGCCGGGGGCAGTGCTGTGTGCGAAACCAAGCCGACTACGTCGACTACGGGGATCATTCGTCAAGCAACGGTGCGGAAGAATCAGAGCCGCGAGCCTGCCACCTGCGGGACACCGACGGGCTGTCGCACTCCGACACGCACCTTATCCTTTGGCAGGTCATGCAGATGATGGCTTTACAAGGGCATGGGCACTGCATGCTCGAGAGATCCCCCAACGTCGCCCCTCCACCCGGCGACCCGGACGCGTTCCACATCCAGCCGATTGTGCTCTTTGGCGAATTCCGTGCGCGCGAAGTGCACTTTTCCCGGCCGCGGCCTGCACCGGCGCCGGTCCACATAATCCTCCGGCCGGCCGCGCACCGCGTCCCCGACCGCCGCCGCATCCACCAGAACCAGGCCCGCGGCCAGGGCGACTGGGACGCGGTGCTGGACAGAATCGGCGCCGCCACTGAGCAGCCCGACACGCAGCACGGGGGGAGCTACCCCCCGATGCCGCTGCGCTGCAAGCTGTTCGAGTACCTGCTGTGGCGGGTGGCGGGCCTGCGGTTCCGGCACGACTACTTCCAGGAAGATTGGGGGATGCACTGGCGGGACCAATGGACGCTGTCGACCAGTTTCCAAGTATTTGCGAGCGATGAGGTGGAGGGCAGGTACCCAAACAGTAGTGACTACGTAGACGGGGATTATATGGAAGGGAGCGAGGTGCTGGAGAGAGTTTGGTAAGATACGAAGTGTGGTAGGTGTGGATGCCTTTCTGAGGTGGGATTGGACTTGGATGTTGAATAGTTTGTACTAAGGATCAGGCCATTTGTGCAGTGAGATGGATTTTGGAATAAATTCAAGCCTAGATATTTGTACCATTTAATAATGACCAAAATTACTTGCGTGTCGCTGCAGGTTCAAATAACACGCACACCCCCGTGTGCAGGGCGTAACCAGGCGGATTAATACAGGGTCCTTAAATGCACGCCACTGGTCGTACTAGTCCTTTTGAATGCCGAGAACGAAAAGGAGAGAGAAGAGATCGACATTCGTATTACCCGCCAAAGCAATGCCGAGCCAAATGTCGGTCGTCTGTGCTACCCAGAGGACCCGAGGGCCTGGCACAGGTGGCTGGCCCTAGATGGACTGGATGCCACCCAACTTGGGCAACGAGCTAGCGACCGTTGGAAAGGACCGAGTCTTGGCCGCCATCTACACGCTCAAGTCCCAGAATCATCACTCAGTTGAGAAGAAAGAAATCGATTTAGATCAAAAATAAGCCCAGGCTATTCTACCAATACTGCGCTCCAGGTTCTATCCGTCGAAAAGCTTCTACCGGGCATGCTTCATTAGACCTGCGTCAAACCGGGGAGGCCCCATGTTCCGATTCCAAATATTTGGCTATGCCACGCTGGCGTATCCACATCCTGTCATGACACCGCAGTCGTGTGCTGTTGGTACTTTGCAAATATTTCCGCCGGGTGGCTCTAATTTTGCTTCTTTGCTTTTGCCCCGAGTCTCCTGCAGGCTTGCGTCGTCCTTGACCGACCCTTGCCCAACCCACCGGGACTGGCCTGATATTCCACAACGCTAGCTGACTGCACCCAAGAAAAAAAAGTAAATACGCAAAAAAGAAAGCCAACAAAAACTCAATAGCTTGGGGCTCGTGCTTTGCATTGCAGCAAACTAGCACTTCCCCCGTCCGTCCCGAAAGGGGGGCCTGGATGAAAGACTTGCTGGTTACCAGTCTGCCGGGACTGGTGCCTTGCTTGCTGCTGCTAAAAAAGCTCAGCGTCGTGCAAAGGCAGCTGAACTTTTAAGACTCCAGTCAGTCGTAGCCGGAGCGGGCCGTGCCCTTTCGCCCTTCGGAGCGGGCGTCCCTGCGGGCTTGACATGGGTGGACTTGTCATGTCCAGGGCTCTCACCGGGATTCTAGAATATTGGTGACGAAATGTTTTTTTTTTCCCCAATGCTTTTTCCTTTCTGGGCTGATGTTCCTCCGGTGCTTCCTGTCAGCCCACCTCCTTGGGTGCGCATTTCTCATTAAGACTTGCAGCCAGTTAAAACCTGCCGTCTGTTGTGACTCGTCGACATCCCCACCAGACTAGCGGTATTGTTGCCCAAGCTGTCGGGACACAACGGGGGGATCAGGTGTGGCAGAAGCAGGAGGCGTAAAGAAAAGCAAAACACATGACAAATTCACTGCCATTGTTTGTTGCGGTCAGAATGATAGACGTCGCGGCTGGTGGCGGACGAGCAGTGGTGACGAGGAGTGCCGACCACTCAGCGTAGTACATGGGCATCCTCCGTCGCATACTGTATCGAGCGAGCTTGTTAAAAGAATTGCTGCGCAGACCGTTTCTAAGAAATTGTTCCAGATATTCGACCAATAAGAATGTGCTGTAATTTTCGCTTTCTGAAGGTGGCCGTATTTTGGTCGTCGCTTTTGAACAGCCTGGCAATGGTACCTCGTGGCTCCGTCTCATGGACGAGGAATTCGCTGCAGCCGCACCCTGCTAAAATAAATCGCACAAAAATTTTCCGTAAGTAAGTATTCGTAAGTATATTGGATAGACTTTAACCCACCTTTATGATTTTTTTGGAAGGTGGATTTTCTTCCTGGCCAGCCTTTTAGTACACTTGCTGAAATCTTTCCATTTCTTCGACTTACGGCAAGAAGCAAGGCTGGCTGTCCCGGCAGTGCTGGCTGAGACGGAAATTGGTCGATACCTTGGGATCGGTGACAGCGGAGCATTGCACAGTATTTTAGATTATAGAAGCATTTATGTGCGCTGTCCAGTCGAGAGCGTCGAGCTCATAACATGGTCTTCCATACTGGGCCTGATTTCCCAGTTTGTAAGTGGCTTTGAAAGCTCGCCGATTGTTTGGCTCGGGGGATCGCCTACTTATCCAAGAATCATGGACCTCTCAATTTCAAGCAGATTTGAGTGATTAGACCATGAATTCCGCGGGACTGTGCTGGTATTGTAAGGCTGATCGACCTCCGCGGGGTTTTGGACGATCAAACCATCGTCGGCCGGCGATAAAACAGGATCCTCCGTGTAGATCCCGGAGCCGGTCGGGTTTCCCGGGCACCAGCCCCACCTAAATTGCCGACGCGGCGGCGAGCTTCACAACATGTCAGCGATGGCGGCACTAACGACCTGGGCCGTTATTCGGAGACTTCTGCCAGTGCATCTACTATTGACGTAACTACCTACATGCCTCCGCGAAAGACGAAGTGTAATCCTCCATTATGTCAGTGGCAGTGATTAACGCGAGACAAAAGTCACCGAAGCAGGAAATCTATCAGTGCGATAACTGAAAAGTATATAACATGAAGGATGCACCGTCTTGAACAAAATGACTCTCTGCTACCGTCATCGTCACGACTAAAAAAAACATAGCCACTGAAATCTTTATAAAAATCATCACGGTTTATACCATATTTCCTCATAAACTTGCATAGCAAGGTCATTTCATTACACCATCGCTCTCCACACAACATTCTAATCAGAACGTAACCCAATTTGATCAAGTCCTCTGCTTGATACTTCGGTGGCACAAAGAATCAGCTCAAGCACCAAACCCAACCTCTTCTTGGACGCAATACTTCCATCTTCAAACTCAGTCCTTCACTTCTCCTTCCAAAATGGCCCCATGCCCATTTGCTGCTTCTGGTGCGCCCATGCTTGCTGACCACCCTCCAGTGCCCAGCTCTGAGCACAATGAGATTCCCATACCGCAGCCTCCCCCAACAATGCTGCTTGGCAATTTCCCAGACATGGTGCCGGGCAATCCTGCCGGTGGCATGCAAAGACTCGCTGAGCTTTATGGCCCGATTTATCAGCTTGCCCTCGATCGTCGCACGCTGGTCGTCTCTAATCAAGAGCTGATCCACGAGCTGTCGGACCAGAATCGATTCCATAAAGATATTTCTAGAACTCTGATGGAAATTAGAGCTCTTACCGGAGATGGCTTGTTTACAGCCTCCCACGAAGATACTCTGCTGCAGAAGAAAGAGCCCAATTGGTGGAAGGCTCATCGCCTGCTGATCCCGGCCTTTGGGCCGTTGGGTATACAAGCCATGTTCCCCGAAATGCTTGATATTTCCTCTCAGATGATCATGCGCTGGGATCGTGAAATGGAAACGTCAGCAGGGTCTATCGATTGCAGCGACCAGTTCACTCGCCTGGCCTTTGACACCATCGGACTTTGCTCTTTCGGGTATCGGTTCAACGAGTTCTACTCTGATGAGCCTCACCCATTTGCAAAGCAAATGACGAATGTACTCAAGCTCTCAGGGTTGCGTGCGAACCGGACAGAAGTCGAGAACTTGCTGCATCACTGGCAGGAACGCGATCGCCAAGCCGATGTCACTAGAATGCATGAGCTAGCGCGAGATATTATCGCAGAACGGAAGCGCAATCCGCAGCCCGACGCAAATGATTTGCTCAATCTCATGCTCTACGCCAAGGACAGAGAAACAGGAGAGACTCTTGATGAGGAAAATGTTCTTCACAACATGATCACCTTTCTTGTTGCTGGTCACGAGACGACGAGTGCTACTCTCTCGTTTATGTGGTACAACTTCCTGAAGCATCCTGAGACTTTCTTCAAAGCACAGAAGCAGGTAGATGAGGTCGTTGGTGACAAGGTCATCTCCGTTGACATGCTCCCCAAGCTTACCTACATCGACGCGGCTATCAAAGAAACCTTGCGTCTCAGTACCCCAATCCAAGTCCCTACCAGCACTTCCAAAGAGGACACCTACATAGGCGGCGGCAAGTACAAGATCAACAAGAATGATAACATTGTTTTCAATCTACGAGGTCTGCACCACGATCCTGCAGTTTGGGGAGAAGATCACAATGAATTTAAACCAGAGCGCTTCCTCAACGGAGGCTTCCAAGCTCTCCCTCCCGATTCCTGGAAACCGTTCGGTACCGGCCTTCGCGCTTGCATCGGACGCGGTTTCTCTGAACAAGAAATGCTCCTCAACACGGCCATGATTCTTCAACGCTTCAGCCCCGAGATGGCGGATCCAAGCTACGAACTCAAAACCAGGGTTACGCTCACAATGAAGCCTGATGGTTTTCGTATGAAGGTTCGCCGTCGTCCCGGAAGAGGATTGTACACTGGAATTCCCGGATCAGCGGCTGGTCCGGCCAGCGAAACCCACAACAAATCCCTGGCCGTGCACAATGCGAGGCCAGACAAGTGTTCAGATGCGAAGGTGAAGGTTTTCTTTGGCGGCAACTCGGGCACCTGCGAGGGGTTTGCTCAAAACATCGAAACGACACTCAGCAACCACGGTGTAACCGCAGAAATTGATGGCTTGGACTCCGCCACCGAGAATCTTTCCACAGAGGTCGTCAATCTCATCATTACCGCATCGTACGAAGGCCAGCCCCCTGACAATGCCAGAAAATTTGTGAGCTGGATGGAAAACCTAAAGAAAAATGGTAAGAGTGACAGACTCAAAGGTGTCAAGTACTCCGTCATGGGTGTTGGCAACTCCGATTGGACCTCCACCTTTCACAGAATACCTAAGCTCGTGGATGACCTCATGCAAGAACTTGGTGCAGAGACCATTGCACCTATCGGCTTAAGCAATGTGAAGACCGACCTCATCGGGCCATTTGAAGAGTGGGAGGGTGCTGTGGTCGAGAGCATTGCCGGTAAAGAGGCGATCAGCAACGAAAATGAGAATACTAGTCTCAATGTCACAATCGACAGAGCTGACAGTGCAAACTCTCTCGATGGGGACCATGCCGGAATCGGAACTGTTCTTGAGAATATAATTCTTGCTGAGGCCAAGCTTGGATTCGCAAAGCAGCATCTTCATGTACGCTTACCTGCGGGCGCATCCTACCAGGCAGGAGACTATATTGCTGTTCAGCCTCGGAACAGCGATGATGTGGTTGACCGAGTGCTAAGGTACTTTGGTTACGATGACCGAACAAATTTCTCCGTCGAGGGATCGAACAAAAAGTATCTTCCTGCCTCTCCAATGTCTGTACAGAGATTTTTGAAAGATCGAGTCGAGCTTGGCACACCAGGTACCAAACGACAGCTCGCGGCTATCTCAAAGTACGCAACAGACGAGAAGACAATCGCCATCCTTAACGACCCCGATGAGGTCGCACATTTCATTGAAAAGCGATACAACGTCATGGATATTTTACACGAATTTTCCATTACCCTTCCTTTCACATCTTACGTGGACATGCTGGTTCCTCTCACACCTCGCCAGTACTCAATCTCTTCTTCCCCTCTTGTCGAGGACTTCAGCAACACCGTCACCATCACCTATGACGTGCAGACAGACAAGGCCAAATCGGGACATGGTATTTTCTCGGGAGCATGTTCCACCTACCTGGCCTCCCGACAGATTGGTGACACAATTCTGTGCTCCGTCAAGCCAACCAACGTGGGCTTCCGCCTTCCGGGCGACCCTCAGATCCCCATTGTCATGTTCGCTGCGGGCACAGGCATCGCACCTATGCGCGCATTTTTGCTCGAACGCCAAGCCATTGCTCAATCGAACCCGGAGGCTAAGCTTGGAAAAGCGATTTTGTTCTACGGTTGCCGCGATGCGGAAATTGACTACCTCTACAAGGATGAACTGAAGGAGTGGGAAGAACAAGGGATCGTCACTGTGTACACAGCCTACAGTCGCATGTCCGAGAGCGGCTGCCCCAAGTACGTGCAGGACGCAGCTTGGGATCACCGTGATGAAGTTGCCGAGCTTTTTAGTCAGGGCGGAAAGATCTACTTGTGTGGCAGTGCTGCTCGACTGGGACAGAGCTGTGCCGGTGTTTGCAAGAAGATATGGATGGAGAGGACTGGCAAGGGAGAAGAGGAAGCTGCGAAGTGGCTGGATTCTATCAAAACTGATCGATATGTCAGTGACATTTATTGAGAATTCGGCCAATACAATTTTTAGGGAGTTTTAGCAACCCTGTTTCGTGATTTGTAGAGCTCAATCTCACTTTGGGAAACCTCCCAGACTCGGCCTCTTCAACCCCAATATTCCGTGAAAGCTGTGGATATTTTTAGTCTCGGATCTATTCTGTATACTATTGTCCAGGGTCACTGGCCGTGCCCTCCCAGTATGGAGATGATGTTTTCTCTGGAGAGGGAGGAATATTCCCAAGTTGTCGATTCCTATTTTGCCGACAGCAAGTTTCCCTCTGTAGAAGGACTCGTTGATGGCGAAATAATGCTGGGTTGTTGGGAGGGAACATTTTTGGAGGCCTCAGAAATCTCGGCAGCTGTGAAGAAACTGAGCATTTGATAAAAGTAGAGAGTGAAATTTGGATTTTTTACAGCTACACCAGAATATCTTAAATCCTCCAGAAATATAGTTTCTGTAATCTACCATGGGACAATGCCATCATGAGAAATGATTTTGCCAATATCGCTGTCTCGGTGTCCTTCAGCCACACTAATAATCGTCTCAGCTCCATCACCCGCGGTTCTCTGCGCACCCATTTGTCGCATTTTTTCCTCGCCTTGATTGCCCAAACCTGTGATACAGAAGCCAGGACTGACACTGAAAACTTTGACACCATCTTCCTTGAGCTTGAAACCCCAGTCGAGCATCAGCATACTCAGCGCCGTCTTCGAGCAGCGGTACCCGACAGTCTCAAACTCAACGTTCTTGGGCCAGCCGGCTGGCTGGGGACCCGAAGGAAAGAAGCTCTCATTGGCGGCCGACGTCAGTTGAGAAAGACCAGCAATAAAGAGAATGCGAGGCTCGGAGGATTGGAGAAGAAGAGGCACAAAGTTCCAGGTTACGACGTGCGCTCCGGAAACATTCACATCGTAAGCCCTAGTGAGAGAGGCGCGAAGAGACATCTTGCCAGCGGCACAGTCCCAGTCAAAGGCCGAACCTGTGAAAATGTAAGAAATTGGAAAGTGGTAACCGGAAGAACAACACGTTACCCGCATTGTTGATGAGAATGTCGAGGCTGCCTCGGCTGGTCTTGACCGTCTCAACCGCATTCTCAATAGACTGGTCTGACTCGACATCAATCGACAGTAGCTCGATAGTATTGGTGGCCGAAGGGCATTCTTCCTTGAGCCGCGCAAGAGATTTGCTACCGCTCGACAGTGATCTAGCACCGAGAAAGATGTGGTATGCGTTCGGAGACTGAAGAAAAGCCTTGGCCGTTTCGTAGCCGATGCCACGGGTTGCGCCGGTAATGACAACAGTCTTGGAGCCAATCATATTGTGAGGACGTAGAAAATGATAGTATAATTTAGGGAGTTAATGATTTGAATATTGGAATGAGAGAGATGAGGCGATAGATAGTGTTATCTTATTCTCAGTATACGTAGTTACACCCTGCCTTATATACTTGACGAGCGATGGCAAAGCACGAGCGCTTGCGCGGCGAGTTTGCGAAACTGCCAAGCCAAGTCGGTCCATTAGAGGATGATTTCATTTCATTGTTTTCTTAGCAAGTCTAGTGACGTTCAGGCAGCATATGAGGCTGTGTCGCGAGCGTGTCATGTAAAACGTTGGAGTTAGCGCGCTATCGCCGATCCGTGGCCTAAAGCCGCCTCCAACTATCGCCGTCGGCCATAAAAGGCAGTGACAGCACGAGACGGTTTACAAGTAACAGCGGGAAATAAATGGCATTAAGAATTGAACGAGATAAGGCTATCGTAAATACGTTAGATTTTGTGCGCTTCGGTCCCGAGAGCAGGCGTCACGGAGCCGGGTTGGGGCTTGGATGCGGGCGCAAGGCAGAATTAAGCTTGTTTTGACATTTATAGATGGGAACCTACAAACAAATAGTTAACCCTCTTGTCTGGCACAGTTCTTAAAGTTCATTACTGAACAAGAACATTATTCGTCCAAGAGTTCCGAAAGCGCATTGGGTGGTCCTCAGTCAGGTCAAGTACACAACGGCGCACGCGCTGGAGCCCTACTTTGCTAGTGGTGATAATTGGCCAGTAGCATGTTTGTACAATTCAGCGAGCAAACTATGCCAATATCAACCTTCCGACTTTGCACGATTATTATAGCCTTGGCGCCTCTGAGTCCAATCGTCTGCGGGGAAGAGTACACGCACGGAGCATAACACGCATCGGCACATGCTCAACCGCACGCAGCAGTCTAGTCCCAAACATGCAACGAAATTAAGACGGATGTAAATAGATCATGAGGACGCATCTGGTGATGCTGGCGGGCGTCCCCGCCGCGGGGTGAACGCCAATTCCACCAACGGCCGATGCACGTCACGACACGGTGCGTGGCCAGCCCCGCCGAGACGGGAATGTGCCGTTTTTGGCGCTGCTGCAGTCGAGAGCCAGGCCGAGCCTATCATGACGGCCATGGCGAGCATGCTGCGGGGTGAATCGCCAGCGAGACAGCGGAGCGAACATGCCTGTCACCAGTGTTTGGCAGCATCATGGTGCTGCAGCGTGTCGTGCGTCATGGTCAGAGTGAAGACCATGGGTTCCTTGCACGGAAAAAGCACGTCCCCTAACAATAAAAAAAAAGTGTACTTGGTGCAAGCAGCAAAATTTGGTGGCGAGTCCATGTACCTACGCCTCTGCCTGCCAAAGTGGGACGCGCCATTATAATTAGTACCTGCAGGTTGTGCCACTCAAACTCTCTCTCTCCATCGTCATCCTCCAAGTGACTCACGAACCACGAAACCGAATTCTCTCGTTGCGCTCAGCAGACTTGTCGCGTCTTTTTCTATCGTAGAAAAGACCGTAGCCCTTCTTTCGAAACTTCCAGCCGCCGAGTCCCATCGCTCCGCTCTCCCCGACTGTGCAAAGTCCCTAGTGCACAGCCGTCCAACTTCTCCCCTGTCTCATACCATTAGCTATATGCCCCGAGAGCCCATCGCGACGCAAGAACCGACCCAACCCCCAAACAACACCACCGCCGCATCCTCCGACATCCAAGATGGCCCTGATCATCAACAGCCCATCGGCCTCCACCGAGTGCACTCTGCCGCGTCCTCCAGCAGCCGCTCGTCCTCGTCGCGCGATCGCCGACGCGACTCGGCTGACGATGGCGTCAATGCCGACCAGCTCGACGAGAAGCTGCGCGGATTGAGGGTCCGCAACGCCAAAGGCAGTCGTCAATACAAACTCCTCGCCTCTGCCCCCGGACAGAGGATCGCTGACTACGAGAATGCGCTGACCCCGCCTACCCCTAAGCAGGCGCTGGGCTTCAAGGTCACCAAGCGTTCCTCTGGGGAACCCGGAGGGACTCTCTTGACAGACATTCCAAATGGTTAGTAATGTCTTTCTCTTATCTCTATCCTGCTGTCTGATCGAGTTGCCGTTAACGACCCTTCAAATTCTAACCTTGGCACAGAGATCCTCACCAACATTTTGTCGCATTTGCACCCGGACTCTCATAGCGCTGTCGCACTCGTCTCAAAGCGCTTTTATGTGCTGGCCACCACTCCGCATATTTGGCGATTGGCGTTTCTGCGCTACTTTCCCGGCCACGCGAGCCTTGACGACAATTTCATCAAGGCTTCCGCGGACTTCTGGTCTGAGCCATCTTCTGATATTGTGCGGTCTGAAACTCGCTACTTTGGTAGACTGACCCCGCTTGCTACTTGGCGAAGCGAGTATGTCTTCCGAACCAGACTTATTCGAAGCTTGGGCAAGGGTAAGCCTAACACAAACGCTGGTGCCATCGGGTCATCTGTCCGCGCCAGCCAGTTAGGCAAGAAGTCGAGTGCTGTATTGACCTACAACTCGAAACTGCCCTGGCTCATTAGCAACATCCATGCAGTGTTCGACAATGGCAAGAAACCCCCGCGCGCTATTCAGGGCTCGGGTACCTTGGGCGTGGCTACTATGAGCGACCCTACTACTGGCAAGATTGATAGCTGGGGCCTGAAAGATAGCCACTCCTCGGCTCAGATTGAGGAGGTAACACCTGGTCTCGAGCCATACGGTGTAGGCGATGGCCCCGCCGCTACAGACAATACCATGGATGTTAGCCAGCTCTACGGCATCGTCGCTGGCGAAGGCTTCCCGGGTGGCCGTGCCTACTTTCGCAGCGCGAACGAGATTGCCGGTCGATATCTCGGCTCTGAGCCGGACCCTGAGGAGCCGCAGCCTGGTATTCCTCGCATCCCCGAAGTCATCGAAGCCATTAGCAGCGTGTGGATCGCAAAATCATCTGCCGTCCCAGCCACTACCTCGGCCATGTGCGGCATGCTCGTTGGCTCTACTCTGGGTGTCGTCACAGCGTACTCTCTGGGCTCGGATCCGAGCGGACCCAGATACTCGTACGGTGACATGACCGCGCGCTGGGCGATCAGTCCTGGCGTGCCAATTGTATCAATCAAAGTCGATGACAACTACTCCGTGCGACGTCGCCTATCCGGCCGAGTATGGGCTGTGGCTTTGAACGCGCTCGGCGAGGTCTTCTATCTTACGGAGACTCCAAAGCCAGTTTTGCCCCAGCAGTCTTCGGGTAATAACCTCGTCAATGCTTGGCTTGCTGGTCGATCTGCTTACTGGCATCTGGTTGAGGAGACTCGCCGATCTGCCCGCCCAGATGAATTGGGTCTGAATGCTGTTCGCGGCACATATTCACCAAGAACCCCATCCAACGCCATGAACCTGAGCGACAGCCAGATTGCTGCCGAGGCGAAAGAAATTGAGACCTTTATGCGCCATCAGCCAAACCACTTCCTCGATGTCTGTGTCGGCTGGGATATGCGACGCAAACTCGAAGTCGACTTTGCCAATGATGATGGCAAGGATGCTGGTGAAGGCATTTTCGTCATTGACTGCGGACATGGCCAGAAGGCCCGCATCACTAGATTCTCCCGATCTACTGCTGCCCAGCGACCTCAGACTCTTGACATTGTCAAATCTGTGCCGGTTATTCCCCAGTCGCTATTTGGGCAAGCTGGCATTCAAGCTACGCCTGAGCCGCAGTCCCCACGATCGCCGCCGCCCACGCCATACTCTCCCAAGGCTGCATCTGCGCCGATGGATGAGTGGCGAGCTATCTCTTTCCAGCTCAAAACCTTTGAGAATGACTTGATCACGGCCAGCGCCTTGGACAACTCTTCTTTCGCTATTCTCACTCTGAGTGAAGATCCTCTGCATACTGCCAACGAAAGCCTCGTTCTCAGTGGTACGGACGGTGAGCGAGATGTGCAGGAAATCCCCGGTCGCAGAGCCCGTTTCCTTACCATCGGTACAAGTTCTGGTGGCGTTCTCGTATGGAATGCTAGAGAGATCCGGCCGGAGACAGTTAAACCATGCCGTGTCATTGAAACGGAGTCACCGTCCATTTCCTGCGTCGCTGCTTCGGCATTGTACCTCGTTCATGGAGGCAGCGACGGTCTTGTTCAGGCCTGGGACCCCCTTGCCTCTAATTCAGAGCCCATCCGCACGCTCAATGCTCGCTCAAACGGCCGCGTCCCTCGCTACATGATAACCATGAATCCTACCCTCAGCACCGCCAATTACACTGCTGTGGGTGCTATTGTACTGGACTCTGATCCAACAGTCCTGCGCGGTGTGGTCGCCTTTGGCGCATTCATGCGCTACTGGTCATACAGCTCCAAGGGCAGTGCACCAGGCCGAAAGAGGCGCCTGCGACACCCTGATGCCCAGGGACGTGCTGCTAGCCGCCGATTTGGCAGCAATGTATCTGGCTATATCCTGGAGGAAGAACAAGAGCTTCGCCACGAGAACGAGCACCGCGCTCGCGAGCAGTCGCGTCTGCGCAGGCGTTTCGGAGTCGGCGCCCTCGGTGACTTGACTGAAGAGGAAGCACTCGAGTACATGCAGATGGTCTCCGAGGAGACCTTCATGGCGGACGAGATACGCCGCGCGAGCGACTCTGCAGCCGACACGACTGGCGGAGACACAGCGTCGACGACCAGCCACAGCACTGCGGATGCCACTACGCCCGAAGCCAGTTTTGTCGAGTCGAGCCC
This sequence comes from Paracorniculantispora psalliotae, assembly GCA_002796755.1. Taxonomy (NCBI): domain Eukaryota; kingdom Fungi; phylum Ascomycota; class Sordariomycetes; order Hypocreales; family Cordycipitaceae; genus Paracorniculantispora; species Paracorniculantispora psalliotae. The sequence continues at coordinate 2,289,404 of PHFE01000107.1, forward strand.
CCTGCAGCAGAATCTGACGACCGACGACGAGGACGAGTACGAGGATCAGATCCAACAGGCCATCCGCCTGTCTCTGCTCGAGGGCGTCAACGACCGGGGCCAGTCCCCGTCGCGCAGCAGCCCTGACGAGTTTGAGTTTGCCATTACCTACAAGCCCAAGACCAAGGGCGGCAAGAAGAAGGGCGGCAGCCGTCGCCAGAGCTCGTCGACGACGTCGACCTCGTCGCCGCGCGTGCTGCCCGATTTAATGGACAACAACGTGGCCGGCGTGGGCGGCTCGTCGCTTTCTGCTGCGGCGCCGCACGGCGCGGCGGATACTGATGCGGACCTAGCCTTTGCTCTGAGTCTCAGCATGCAGGAGGAGGAGCAGGAGCAGGCACGTCGCGGCGGCACCGCGTCGTTTTCCGACGCGACGCAGGATTTCCCGCCTCTGGCGGCTGGGAAAAGCGCCAGCAAGGGCAAAGGCGTGACGAGATGGTAGAAGGAGATGCAGCCCTATTTGTACTATCAGAATTGGCTGCAGTTGCTCATCTACATGTGTGTTGTGTTTGTTTTCTTTCTACATTTTTTGATGCATCGTTTACAGGCGAGCGCGTCCTAATCACGTACCCTTCTCTCATCAACCCTCACCATCTACATATGGTGTCCAGGTAGATGCCATGATGTCGTGGATGCCATCCATTCATCACTATAGTACCGTATCATTTGAATCTACATTCGTCTTTGGCTTCTGTTCTACACTATACTGCGTCATATTTGTGCATGCAAGGCCCTTTTGTGATGTCCTTGGCAGAGGAAGCGAACTAGTAGACACTATTGATTTCTTGGTGTCCCTGGCCCCCCCTTTGTAAAGCCACAGGTGTAGCGGACTTGACTCAGGCCGCTTTTATTCTAAAATTTGTGTTCTTTTGCTTTTTTTGTAGGTAATATTTCGTAAGTTACTGCCGTCGGGATATCGTAGGAAATATCGAGGGCCGAGGCCTCAGGGGGGCGAAGCAGGCGCATGGCGCTGTGTGAGAGCTCATGCAAGGGCGGAAATTTTTGGCACGTTGCGGCCTTTGTCCGTCTTGCGTCCGCAGTCACGTTCGCTCAATACTGTATTCACTATGAAAGAAATTAAAAAAAAATATTGAAAATATTTATATTCTACGTCTCTTTGATGCCAAGAAAGACTCTGTATACTATTATATCAAACATCCCCCAAAACAAATATAGGCCAGGCCAAGACTGCCCACACTAGGATCAACGACAGGGATATATATGTATAAGTGTATGAGAAAAAAAAGAAGAAAAGACAAACACCGTAAAAACTCCAAAATGTCCTGTTACCTTTCCTAATACCGGAGAACCCAAGTTTGCCGTAAATAGTACAGTTGAAATCGCGACCTCGTAAATTTGGTAGGCCCAATCTCGCCCCAAAAAAATATGTAACCAGAAGTTGAATAGAAAACTCCAATCATCAAACACATGTCCTGCTCTTTATATAAATGCCAAAAAAACAAGAAGAAAATAGCCTCGGTGACATATCATCCGAGAACGAAAACGCCAAAAACAATGCAGAGACATGTAAAGCCGACGCGCACGTCGGGTCGCAGTGAATAGGCCGCGTCCTCCTCGCCCTTGCCTGTTTCCTGGGGCATGGCGTCGCCGGTGGCGCGTGCGGCAATGGTGGTGGTGACGGAGGCGTCAAAGGGGAAGCGCATCGTCGTGGTGGCCATGACGAGGCCGATGGGCCCCATGGTGATGGTCTGGTCGCCAATGACGACCGTCTTCATGTTGGCGCCGGGGCCGACGGCGTACGTCTCGCCGTTGACAATGACCATGGAGGGCGGGATCTTGGCAATGGTGGCGCCGCCAACAATCTCGTACTCGGTGTCGGTGGGGTTGGCGGACGCGCCGCCGAGCGTCGAGCCGTGGACGAGCACGCCGGTGGGTTCGATGGCGATGGTGTCGCCGTTGATGACCTGCACGACGGGTGCTATGCCGCTACCGTAGGTGTAAGTGATGGAATGGAGGACGACGACGCTGCGGCCGATGGCCGTGAGCATCTCGCCGCCGGCGACGATGACGTCGGAAGGGGCGGGCTTAAGGAAACCCATGCTGTCGCCGCCGATAGTGACGCCAGTCGGGTCAATGGTGACTGCCTTGCCGTTGACCTGGACCGTGTGGCCGACCGATAGCGGAATGGCAAATACGCCTCCGCCAATCTCCAGATTAGGGCCCGCCGAGGTGACGGGAATGCCGTCCAGCACAGACGAGGACGGTCCCATAACCGACGGGGGTCGAGTGATGGACGCGCCCGCGCCGATGACGGCAGTAGGTTCAATAGTAAACACATCGCCGCCGTCGACGGTGACGGTCGAACGGCTTCCGGGGGCGACCGAGTATGTCTGGCTATTGATCACGACAGACGTCGGGCCAGCTGTGATTGTGAAAGTGTGCGTGGACTCAGCAGGTGCTGGCGCAGGGCCGCCGCCAACCGGCGTGTGAACGCCGTTGCCAATTCCTCCGCCAGGGACAGACCAGCTCTGGCTGTAGCTAGGGATCGGGTCCGAGGGAAAGACAACAGAGGGATTCTTGTCGGTGGTGATGAAGGTGGTGACAGGAACCTGTACGAGTGGCGTGTGATTTTGCAGAGGAAACTCTGCTGTAAGGGCTTGTCCTTCGATGGTGAACGTCTCGGTCGTCATGGGCTCAGGGTCCATGAAGCCATCCCATGTCTTTTCCGGGCCCGGGGGCCGAGGAACGGCGGGATAAATATTGGGATTGCAAAAGTTGGGGGTGGCAATCGGCGCAAAGGGCGGCTTGTAGTCGGTTCTGTTGCCCATAAATGTGACAGTAGAGGTATGGACGACCATGTACTGGGTAAACGTCTTGGAGCTAGGCAGCGGCGTGCAGGCCGGCACGATGCTAATCATGGAACCACCCCTGCAGGTGGGCTTTGGCTTGGACTTGGACTTGCCATGACGGCCAGTGCTGTTCTTCGTCATGGTTGCGTTACAAGGGAGCCTGGTGACTGTGTAGCCAGGAGGCAGGTTGGGGGGCATAGACGGGTTCCCCAATGATGTGGTGACGCTATCAGTATCGGTAGCATTTTGGAGCGTAGTCGTCGTGGGTAGTATGACTGGAGCCGTCGTTGTGTTGAACGCAGTTGTCAACGTGCTGTGTGATGATGAAACTGGTGTAGATGTGGAGGTGGAAGAGGATGTTGTTTGGGTTGTCGTGTTATGACTGCGCGTCGTGGGGTAGATGGAGCTCCAACTCGAACTTGAGTGTGATACCGGAGACGGTTTCGACGAAGTCTTCTTAGAGCTACTGCGTCCCCGAGAAGACGTCGAGGGCGTTGATGTCGTCGTTTGTGAGGATATTGGCGACGAGGAGCTGCGACCCGTCGGTGAGCTGTGTGAGGAAGATATTAATGACAAGGTTGTGGATTGGGCACTCGATTTAGGAGACGAATGTGCAGCAGTCGTGGTACTGTTTGAAACGGCATAAGGCGGAGAGCTCGTGTGAGCGGCTTCGGCTTCTATAAGTCGGACGAGTCAGTATTTGAGGGTGTGGGCAGATCGGATCTCATTGCGTGAACGGCGCCACTTGTAGGTATGCAAGGCCGTTTTATTTCGTATAAAAGATATCGCAGAAGAGATTTCGGAGAAGAGAGAGGGCGATATAATGACTAACCATTTCTTGGGAGAGCAGATATCGGTGAAACCAAGGCTGCGAGCAGCAGCATGGCGGCGTCGACTCTCATCGTGGCGGTAGTTGGCCGCGACTCGAGCGCAGACGGCAACTATACGCCAACAAGAGGGTAGCGGGATGGGATTACGACGAGACGGTGCGTAGAGACTATCATGGGCGTCGAGGCGGCTGGGTATGCTATATGCAGGCGTGCAACATGGCTATACAAGACAACGGCGCGAGAAGGAGGCGATGCGGCGAGCGAATCGGATGCAATCAGGCGCCGTGCGACCAGAATTCGGAAAGATCAGCAGTCGGCGATTTTTTGTTTGATTAACGGCTGTGGTTGCTGCCGGGCGCGGGAGAAGCCAGTTTCCGTCGTTTAGGCCGTGTGTTTGTGTGGTTTGAAGTCGAACGGGCGTAAAATGTCAGACAAGTGACAGGCGGCACATTCGTCGCTGCAGAGACAACAATGTCTAGCAAATTGTGGGCGGGCGAGAGGCAAAAGATAAAAAAAGCGCAAGATGTCTGGGAAGACGGCTAAAACGGTTCGATATGGGAGGAAAGAAATGATATGCAGAGGGAGGCCGGCGGTGCAAGAGAATATGGAAGAGATGAGATTTTGTCTCGGCCAAGGGAGAGAGAGGGCTGGGCTGGGCTGGACTTTGGCTGGGCTGACTGGGGGAGAAGGAGATGATGAGAGGAGAGCAAGGCCAAGGTATGGAGTGCCGGGGTGGTGAGTTGGCTAGAGGTGGAGGTACCTTTTTACTGACTTGCCGCGGAAGAGCGCAGGCAAATTACGATTAGGTACTTGTACCGCTGCTGCAGCGGCGAGAGCGAGGCTCAGGCGGTTTAGCGAGCTGGCGTTGTCGGTCTAGTGGGCGGGTTTAGTGGCCCTCGTGCATTGTAAATTACTCGTGGGGAGCCCAGCAGGCCAGCCTGGTAGTGGGCCTTTGCGGGAGAGCATCGCCGGTACTATCAGCTTGTGATGGAGTCCTTCTATTCACCGGAAAAAAAATTATTGGCAGTTGAAAAGAAGATGTATACTAAAGTCATGTGTCTTGACAATCGTATCAGACACTTGTTTTTCCAGCTGATTTTTTCTCTGTCTCGCGACTGTTGACCTGCGCGAAGAGTACTCACAGAACGCATACAAGTACCACGTTACGGCCCAGGCTAGTGAGAGGGGGGGAGGGGGCAGGGCCGCAGAGGGGCGCGCCAGCTTTTGCCTTTGGCTTTTGCTTCCCAACTGACTATTTGGGACAAGGCGGGTGAGCCGCGATGAGCCAGAAGGGCAAGTGCCCAGGCCAGAGCGAAGATCATGCGTGGGCCTCTTTCTCCGCTAGTCCACGGGCTTGCTCGCTCTTGAGCTGCCCGTCTGCGTCTTCCGTTGCGTGCGTGGGCAGACTCGCATCTGTGGAAACGTGGAGATGAGCTTCAATCCGACGCTGCCGAAATGATTGCTCCCCACAAGATGAAAATGATCTCATCAGCTGTTGATTTCCTCTTCATCGTCCCAGTGCAAGCCAAGTTCGTGTTACTTGGAGTTGGTGAGGCGTTGTATATACACATTCGCCAACTGCCGGCCACGGCTACACACCCGTCGGACCAACCCAAAACAGAAAGCTAGAGAAAAGAAGACTATTAATACTTGCAATTCCAACTCGTGCCCAACGGGCCGCCAGCCAAGAAACTCTACCTCCAACAGCTAGCGAGCACCCGGCCCAGTCATCTGAGCAAATTTGAGTTTTCTCCTAGCCAGCACCCAGGCGATCTGACTTGAACCTGCCCAGCTTCGATGAATGTAGCACAATCGAACACACACCAAAACCGCCCCCTGCCCGGAAAAACCTATGCTGTTGAGCCAGCGGCTGGTAGCGGCGTGGCTGCGTGGCGTCCGCCTTGCCTTCGCTAGGTACCAAGTCTCCTCCCATCCCCCGTCCGCCCCCCTGCACCAAAGGCAGGCATTTGAATCATGGGCCGTTAATACCATGACACATGGTATTTCAGCTTAGCTTCCGCAATACCAGCTGAGGCGCCTGAACCATTGATTCTTTTGGAGCTTCTAGTTTTAATGCTGGCTAATAGTAAGCTGTGGTTTCCAATGTCGCTAGAGATTTCCTATCGCGATGTTCCTCTTTCGTAATACATTGCTAGGATATACACTTCCAAATCCCGCAACACCAACAACAAGGCTCCGTGGGCTACGCGTACAAGCAAAAGATAGTGTAATTGATTCTGTCGGTTCTCTTCCCAAAAGAAAAAGGATCCGAATGTCTCAAAAGCCAGGCAGGGTAAAGGGGAGAAGGCCAAGAAAGCAAGCCTCGCATACATAGAACTATATACAGTGTAATTCGCACTGTATACACTGTATACATCACACTGTGCAGTCATCTCATCTACTTCCGCGTTGAACCGGCATCTCCTGCGGCATCTCAACAGGCTCCCGATCTGGCACCTTTTACAGACTCGCTTTCATTGAGCTTGTCAACAATCATCCCTTGATACCAAAAAGCCCATCTCATTATCATATTAACATCGTTTTATATCAGTTTCCCTTTCATCTCATCGGCTCGTTCATCCTAGCCCGCGCCCGTGATGGTCGTGTGGGGATCCATGCCCGCCCGCCCGCCTGCTGGAATGCTGGCCTGGTCCGAGGTAGCACTCGGCCAGTGAGCATCTGACATGGGCACCTGGGGCCTGGTCGCTCGCTCGCCCCCCTTGTCAAGCAATAACGCAGAGAGAAAAAAGAAAATCCCCTCCTTTTTCGGTCTCACTCTCATCTTCCTCATACCAGTGCCTGGACCCAGCTATGTCTCACACGCGCAGCCTCGATCGGACGTGTGCAAATTTCCCAGCGCCGCCGCTCATTTCACAGTTGTGGGCGCGTCTCCCAATGTCTTGCCGCCCCCTCGCATCAAAATAACAAATGGAATCAAGACATTTTTTCTTGTTTTGCTCTTCTTTTCTCCGTCGCCCAAAAAAGATGCCCTTTGGCGTGGTCACCTTGGTGCCCGTCAAATACCAGCGCGAACCAAAATTAGAAACTTGTTCTAAAGAAGAAACAATTTTTGCGATATCAAAATGACAATTGGCTTGATGATGCCATCGCAAACCATAAAATCAACCGTCCGGAAGGCATATGCTGCGCGTAGGTGTACAGTCACGTCAGGGCATGTACCATGGCTTGTCATCGCATAAACCACCTACCGCATTGTGTTCTGCGACACCACCATCGGCCGGTACGCTGGGCTGGCTTTGCGTCTGTTCATGCAATCCTTGCACACACACACCTCACCACGCACCGCTAGCCTCCGGCCTGCAGTTACACACTTGGCACCAATCTGGTAGGTGCAAGCACACTCTGACGCGGCGCACTGGGCAACACCACCACGCCAGCCATCTAGGCCCCGGCCAAAAAAGCCACTCAAGCCTGACGGGCTGGTCGACCTTCTGCTTTTTGCATGGCTTGTATTCTCCCTGGCACAAGTGCAGTCTGTCCCCGACTGTACAGAAGGGTAGCGGCAGGGGTCTTCCCCGTCTGCCCCCTCCCCGGCGAGCCACCGGCTGATGGGCGCGCTGGTGGAGATTTCGCATCGGCTTCTCAGCGAACGTTATGCTACCTGATTGATCCTTGTTTGATGGACATTGAAGCCCCAGATTGTCCTGCAGTGTCTGCGGTATCAGTCTACAGTGCTACGCTCCGCTGCTGGCTTATATCAATAAATATGAATAGCGTCCCCTTCCCCCCGCGCGCCCGCCATTCTTATGCATGCCGAGGGACAGCTCTGAGGTTTTTTTCTCCGGGTTGCATAATGCATAATGGAGCGTCACCGATTTGGGGTATTGCCATGTGTCGCTGCATCGTGCTATTGGCGGTGACTGGGCCGGCTGTCAGCACTCTCCCCTCCGCGCAGTCTCGTTCAACAGCGTCCGGTCATCAAAGATACATTGGTCGTTTGGAGCCTCGGAGTCGACCGAATTTGAACATGGCCATTGCTAAAAGCTGATTGGAGAAGCAAAAGTCGCCGTCCAACCATCTCTGCGCCGCACTCCATCGGGACAAGTTGAGAGGACGATCTTCCTCCCTGACTGTCGCCATTGATTTACGTACAAAAATAGTTTGCTTTTCCATCTTTTGCCCGTCAACTACTTCTCATGATGCCAAAAATAAATCAGAGAAACCCCCCATGACGAAAACAAACAAACATCAAATTCCCTGATTGACAGTTGCGACACATGGCATCCGATACTAGCCCAAAAGCATCCAGCAAGGCCTCCGTCGCTTCCCTGGCGGCCGCCGCCTGCTAGTAACGACTAGGAAATACAACCGAAACACTAACATGTGGTCGAAAAGAGTGTGAACAACTTAGTCATGCTCCATGGATCAGCAAAAGCTGTCGGACAAACGCGCATTCCAGACATTGTGGCCATGCTTGCTCGAGCAGGGGGGATCTACGAGTCTACGACGCTGTAAAGAAAGAAGTTTGCCTCCATTTCCAGCTTGCTTGACCAAAATATGATTCTCGTTGGCTCCCTGGTGGCAAAAAATAACAAAACAGACTCGCAGCCGTTTGACTTGCTGCATCGGCAATGTCGTCAGCGGGGGCCAAAGTCGAAAGTATGTATGGATGCGACGTTGATCTGGGGCGCGAGGGGAAGAGCCTCTCTTGTCCGATTCAGTACAGATTTGTATGCCAGGCGGGCAATGGAGCCTCTTTAGGCGAAGAAGAGGGGTAAGTGTTTAATTGTTCATCCGACTTCACAAAAAAAAATCAGAAAGCATGAATTCTGGCCCAGAGCTTGTACTGATAGAAACAAAGAACTGGTAGTGCCGTGTCCGTGTGTACTCGGTACCCCAGGTGCCAATCCTGCCTCCACTGCCGTGCCCCAGTCAATCTATCTCTCACAAGACCTCGTTAACTTTGCCCGTTTCCAGACAAGACCTCCCCCCCGCCAGTGCGGAATCTTGCTCTTGGTCGGGCCGCATCGCACCGTCATAGCATGGGGGACTGCCTCAACCAGCGTCGCAGTGACAGACACGGCTGAGAAAAGTGCTGGCAACCTTGTATGGGACATGGCGAATAGAGAAAAAAAAAAAAGCCACAGTGAGGCTGTCAAACTGTTACAGCAGTCCAGTGAGTAACGCGTTGAGTTGTGAGGGGCAAGGACGCCGCCGCCACAGCCCACCATCCTGTTCGGCCTCTCTCACCACGCCGATGCGACGCCGCCAAGAGCCAAAGTTCCAGCCCTTCCTTGCGCCTTGCGCTGGTATGCTGGTGACAGCCTATCGCTGTCCGCATCTGGACTAGTTAACTGCTGCTTTTCCTCTCCCTTCAAAGGAGGTTTCTCGCGGTTTGCCACGCCGGCCCTTGGTTTTTTAATATATTTTTCATCTGGTATAGCGTCGTCCACTTGAGATTTTGGTTTTGCGGCGTCGCAAATAAACTTTCGGCTTGTCTAGAGTCCAAGCTGGCCCTCTTGCCAGAAGCGGACGGCGACAGCCACACATGGACCGACACAGGGTCGAGAACTTGAGTGGCAGCGGACAAGCCCTTGAGAGTTTGGATGAAGAGGGGGTAATAGAACGACGGCGACGAGACAAGGAGCTTTTGCTTCTACGTTGCGAGAGAGATTGGTGCGTGGCGGAGGCGTCATGCCAGTTTCACTCACAAATGATGGATGATTCAGCTGGGTTGGCCAGGATTTGATTCTGGTGAGTACTCAGTGGAGAGATCATTTTTACAGCACGGAGTAGTGTACTAGCGCTACACCGAAAGCCTCAGGCTGTAAGTGATGGCAGGGCTGGACGCTGGGGCGTTGCGCTCTGCGAGCCAGGGTTTTGGTCGGCAGGTGAGAGAGACAAGCATAAAAATGACCCTTGGCAACAGGACCCTGGTCAAAAGAGCCAAAAGGGAGGGCGCGAGAGCTTCATCCGAGCAGAAACCAAAGAGCAAGTTGGAAACGAGAAAAGCAAAACAGTCTTCCGGACGATGGTACAGAATAGGTAACATCAGTCCGACAAGGGCAGACAGACTCAAGAGACCTGCAAAAGAGGCCCAAGAGTAGGCAGTGGGCGGACTCCAGAATTTACTGAGACTGTGGAAATTGGCAACAATGTGATGATGGACACTACAGGCGATTTTGACTCAGTTTGATTTTGTCTTGCTTTTTTTGCATCGCGTCGTAGAGTGTAGAGGTGGACTGGGAGGTAAAAGCGGCGACGACTTGTGGTGCTCCCTGGAACGCAAGCTAGTGAGCACCTGAGCTGCAGTACAAGTCTGTACGCGGGCGGGACGCTGGGGAGCCCAGGTACCGTGAAGCCTCCACCAGAGTGCGTATGTTGTAAGGTGTGTGTGTGTGTGTGTGTGCCACTGTATGTGCCACTAAACCAGTGACCACAGCCTGTCATCATGTTAATAGTATTTTCCTGGTGTATGGCCCAGCCAGTGAGGGAGACATTCCTGAGTTGCTCGCTGAGACCCGTCCCCGCCGCGCCGCTGCTTTTCAGTGGACGGCCCTTGGCCTGGTTTGGCTTGGGCTGGCTTGGACCGGCTTGGACTGGCTGGAACTGGGGCGAGAACAACGGCCTTTTTAGCCTCGTGGCCACTGTAATTTGTCACTCTCAGCACCGATCTGCTCTGTAGCCCCGTTGCTGCTAGAGCGGCGGCGTGTGTCTCTGCCTCTCCGCCCTCCTCCTCGTCTGGGTCCTCCCCCCATACTTTTGGCCTGTCGCTCACCTGCACTTTCGACTACTCATGCCAGCCCATCCCACCTCTACGCATTCTCCCTCTCTTCCGTCCCATCCTCGACTCTCCCTCTTCGCCAACCTTGTTTCTCACCTCTACGAACACCCTTTGACCATCCGACATTCGCTACTTTTCGCTGGGATTCTTGGCAATTTTGGGACCAGTCACCGACGACGACGACACATTTCCACGATCAACCGTCGAATCGAGATTGCATCTTTGGGAGCACTTTTTCTGACGCCCTCCGCCCGATCATGACCTGCCGTGCAACCCGCTCTGCCAATTGAACGCACAACCCGCCCCCATATGGATGCCGCCGCACCTTTGACTGTGCAACTCTGAACCGACTTTCCCATTTTGTTGACCGAGTCGGGTCGACCGTGGGAGTCTTGCTTGCCCGCGAGCAAGTTCCTCGACATCGTGTCGCTCGACACTAGGCGACGCTATGCGGATAAGTCGAATGGCCGCCGCTGCATCTGCCGCCGCCACCACGGGCGTCGTCAACGCCCTCGCCCCTGCGCCCGTGTCTATCCCCTACGGAGACTGGTACGTTGGATGCCTCGATGCTTCTTGGATCGGTTCTCGCGCCACGCGCATGTGTCTGTTTGAATGGCGAATTGATACTAACTTTGGGCACGATATAGGCTGGGCATTGACGGAAACTGGTCTTCTGTTCAGTTTCTTTTAGGTACCGAATCAAATCCGGTGAATATCTTTCCCAGCACGACATTATCCGAACTATGGGCCGTTGGCCCCGGTGGTTGCCAAAATAGTACGTAAAACCGTTGTCAACGCATCGAAGATGGAGCGCACCATAGACGTTTGCTAACCGTTGAGCAGAGGAGCAACACTGCATGACCGCGCGAGGCGGAATATACACACCCAATGACTCTAAACGATGGACTTCGTGGGGACAGTACTTTCTCGGCCTCGAATATCTTGGCTACGGCGGCAACGGTGCCTATGGCCGCGACAACATTAATGCCTGGAGCCCCATTACCAACATCGCCTTTGGTATGAGCGACGTGCTCATTGCTGCCTACAACACAACCGATTACTTCAACGGACTGTTTGGCCTCGGCATCTCCCAAGGCCGCTTCAAGACAAACATTGGCGAGTCGGCTCTCACCCAAGCCGTCAAGGAATTTGGTTGGATTCCCAGCTACAGTTATGGCTACACTGCCGGTGCGAGCTACAGGAACATGCCACAGTCATTGACTCTCGGTGGATTCGACTCGGCACGTTTTGTTGACCACGATACCCTCTTCACCATCACCCAGGTCGACAACTCGCCGCGCGTCAACGTACGCGGCCTCAGTGTATACAACGACAAGAAGCCCGATGGCTGGACCTCGTCAACCAACGCCCTTTCCACCTATGACGATACTTTCCTCGCCCTGGTCGACAGCACCACTCCCTATCTCTGGTTGCCCGAGAAGATTTGCGAGTCGTTTGCATCCGCTCTTAACCTCACCTACAACGCGACCTTCAAACTCTACACATTAACAAATGAGCAGTATCAAGACTACTCCAAATCGGACGCGTACTCCTTCACTTTCAGCCTCGCCAGCGTCGATAACCACGACAACTTTGGTGATCCGCTTAATACTCCGGGCGTCATCAACATTACTATTCCGATCAAGTCTTTTGTCGCCTCGCTGCAGTATCCCTTCGCCAAGGAGGCCATCAAGTATGGGCAGCCTGCCGTACCGTACTTTATGCTCCGAAAAGCCACCAACAGCAGCGAGTTCATCATTGGACGCTCATTCCTGCAGGAGGCTTATATTCGCACAAAATACGACTCGGGCGTCTTCGGCATACACCAGGCTTCTTTCCCCAATGATCCTGACAAGGATGCTAAGCCCATTCGCATCAACCGCCCGAGCAACAGTCCCTACCCACCGCCGCCGCCGAACAAGGACCACCATGGCCTGACGACGCCGCAAATGATTGGCATTGCAGTTGGTGTTGTTGCGTTCTGCACCCTGCTTGTGGCTGGACTTTGCTGCTGGAGGCGTCGGCGCAAGCAAAAGAAGCGCGGCGACTCCACGACCAAGGAAGATGATGCACAAGACACATCGTCGACCATCGCTCCAGATTCGCCAATGACACCCGTTTCTCGCATTCTGTCCAAGATTGTCCGCAGGAGACGCTCCAGACGTGCTACAACGGACACAGAAGCGAGCGGGCCGATGGAGGCACCTGCCTCCGAAATTTATGAGCTGCCGGCGCCGTTGCCTCCTGCCGAGCTCGCAGCGCACAATGAGGACGATGACTCCATCTTGGGCGACACAGAAGCTGGAACGGATGACTCGCAGAATATGAGCGCCTACGAGCTTGCTAGACGCAAGCTTGCTCGACAGCTGGCCGGTCCCGTTCCCGCATATGCTCCTCCTGAGAACGGTGTGATGCCCGTCGAAAAGGACATGGTGATTGAAACCAATGCTATTCAGACAACCACGATTCCTCACCCGCAACCTACATACCACCACCATAACGTGTCTCCAGTGCGGTCCCACGAGGCTCTGGGCACCAACTCTCTCCCAGGCACACTGCCTTCACCGGTCTCGCCGCGCACCGACTGGAACACCAACGACCTTCCTTCTCCCATCACTGCATCGCTGCACCCCAACTCGGCGTCCTCGCAATCCGGCTCAACCGGCCGCCGTCGCGGAGGCTCCAACACGATGAATGGCACCGTCAGCGAATCCGGCAGCGCCAGTCGATCCAACTCGAACTCTTCATCAAACTCCAACGGACAGCAGCAGAACCGGGAGAACAAGGTCTCGTTCCCTCTTCCCCAGGCAACCTTCCAACGGACGCCCATTGAGCCCTCCAAGGTCGTGTGCCTGGGACCTCTCCCCGAGAACGTCTCCTTGTTCAGGCAACGCATGTTGACTGGCGGCACGGGGACAAATGGTCAGTCAACAGGACCGACAGTGCCTGTCAACAACTCGCATCACCGGCCCTCCACAGGTAGTCTCGGCAGCAACTTCACTGACGAGGAAGACGCCATGGTGGAGGAGATGACGCGGCAGTCCGTCATGTCCGTCTCGCGCTCGCAAGGTTCCCACCGGCCGCCCACATTCACGAACCCCCTCATCCGCACCACCGCCCTGCCGGCGCGCACAGAGGAGGAGGAGAATGTGTCGCCGACCAGCGACAGGAGCGGCGCTGGCTCGAGCAGCAGCGGCGGACGGATCGGCGGCGACGACCTCATTCACGTCCCGCAGATGGCCGAAAAGCGCTACAGCTGGGAAGAGGAGCGATGAAACCAACATAACGAAAAGAAACTTGTACGAACAGAAGGAGAGATGATTTAATGCGGCCGACAAGAAAATTTGTTACTTGTCGATTTTTTTTTCATGGGCTTGCAATGAGAAGCTTGCACCCCTGCACAATCCTTTATATTTGCGAGCAAAACCGGGTTTTGATGATTTTTTTTTTGATATTTACTGGAGTATTTTATTTTGGCATTTGGAGTTAGGCGGTAGCGTTATTGGGTTACTTGACACGTTTTTTTTTGTTATAATCGTGTCTGGAACAAGGATTGGGCGGTTGTCTTTTTTCCCCAGCTTTTTTCCGCGTGTCGGAGCTTGCTGGTTTGCGTTGTTTGCGTCTCACACTCTCTCATTATCTTGCATCGATATCCCCCCTTTTCTTTACACAAAGTATGTTTTGAACGAAAGCATGCTAGTCATATACCTTGCGACACGAATCTGGCCTTTCTTTATAAGACTTGTGTCTTGTTTTCTGCATTTTCTACTTTTTGCCGCCTCTCTTCTTGAACACGCAGTAAGAGAAGGAACGAACTTGTTTGTGTGCGTTTGGAGATGCATGTCAGATTTTAGCTATTTAAGAAGAGCAACGCTCTTAAAAGAATCTACTCTAGAATTTAACAACTTTTCATAGTCTCATGGTGTATATAATGTGAAGTCTCTTGACCGAACCTGTATCCTGTTGCGGCGTGGTGCATCTATTCTCTATACCAGTATTCTATATCGTGCTCTCCCATTTATATCTACATCTATATTCGTTTCTCTGCGGATCGTTTTCTCATAATGTCCTTTTCATCATGCCGTTTCCATCAAGTCGTCTCATTCCCTACCAAATCTCCTGCCACCATGTCACCGCCTCCAACATCTTCCGGCGCTCCGCCCGCGCATCCTCATCCTCGCCCGCCGCCGCCAGAAACGGCTCCCACACGGCATTCTTGCACGCGTCCGCCATCTTGGACGAGCCGCCGCACACCGCAAAGATGGGCCGCTGCGGGATCAGCGCCGCCAGCGCCGCCGCCTCCCGCCGTATGAGGTCCTGCACGTAAATCTTCTCCCGCTGGTCCCGCGAGAAGGCGGGGAATATGGTGAGCCTGCCGCCGCCGCCGCCGCCGCCGCTGTTGCTGCTGCTGCTGCTGCCGTTGCTGCTGATATCGTCACCGTTGCTATGCGTCTTTGTTTCGGCCGGGTCGGCGGTGGCTGGGGGAGCGGCTTCGGTTCCGAGCTTCGCCCATTCGTCGGCGAAGAAGTAGTCGGCGGCGCGGTTCCGGTTCCCAAAGAAGAGCAGCGTCGGGCCGGTGGCGGCATGCGTCAGGCGCTCGTGGATGAGGCTGCGGACGGGCGCGACGCCGGTGCCCGTGGCCATGGCGACGAGCGGCCGGCGGGCATTATCGGCGCCGTGGATGGGCGACAGCACGTCCTTTTTCGTAACGGTGAGGCGCGCGCCGACGGGCATGTCGGCGAGATAGCGCGAGCAGAGGCCCTGTCGGGGCTTGCGCAGGACCGTCTTGTAGCGCACGAGCGCGATGAGCAGGTCAACTCGCGCGGTGCCGCTGGCGCTGCCGTTGCCATCCTGCTCGTCTGGGTGCCGCAGCTGCGCGCCGCCGTTGGCGATGCTAAAGTCGCGACCGCGGATGAGTGGGAAGATGTCCAGCAGCCGCGCGGCGGGCAGGCGCACCGAGGTAAACTCTTCCAGGACCTCGATGATGGTGCGGCGCGCGCGCGTGGCATAGTCAAAGTACTCGTCAATGTAGTCGGGCATGGTGAACTCGAGCAGGCGCTCGCGGTGGTCGGCGTCGGTGCAGAAATACGACATGCTCTTGAGAAACGAGCGGCGCGGAATGGCGGTGATATCGACGTTGTTGAGCAGCAGGTCGCGGAGCGTGGTCTGCGGCGGCGCGTGCAGGTTGCGCGGGAGGGCGTCGCAGAGGGCGAGGTCGAGCGGCGCGTCGGCGAGGCCGTCCCAGCCCATGAGGCTGATGAGCCGCTGGACGTCCTCGGGGAAGTTTTTGGGGTAGATGGTGAGGCAGTCGCCGGGCTGGCAGCGGAGCGGCTGCGTGGTCGCCGGGTTGGAAGATGCGTCGTCCTTCGTGGGCTGTGGTCGGGGAGGGACGTCTAGGGAGATGAGACGCACATCTTGCCAGTGAGACTCGGGCGTGGTGCGTTGGTTGGCGGCGAGGGTAGCGGTCCAGCCGTCTGCGATGGGCAGGAGGTCTATTGGTGGCGTGTTTGGATGGCTTTGGTCGGCGGAGGCATCTCCATTTTGTGGTGGTGTTGCCGCAGCGGTGTCGAGATCACGCAGCGCCGGTTCGAGGGACCATCGCGGCGGGAGCACAACGTCCTCGGGAATCGGCTCCAGACCTTCCGGATGGGGCAGCTTCTCTTGTAGATGCTTGGAGAGCCCATCCGACCAGCGAGCAAAAGAGCCCTCAATGCTGTAGTGTGTGAGCAAAGTTGAGCTGAACAGCACGGGTGGAGGGGAGATGGCTTACCCGTCAGGGAACTGCTCGTCAGCTTCGAATGTTTCGAGGAAAGTTGAGGCACCGAGCTGATCCAATCGTCGGATCAGCTTGCGTGCAGCCCAATTGAATCTGTTAGATGTGTTAATGGAATATTCACTATTGAGGATAGCGAATATCAGGCATGAACGTACTTGAGATATGTGCTGTCGCCCAGGCCAAAGCAGGTGTACTGCACTTGCGAAAGGCAACCTGGCGGCAGTCGCCTCTGGAGTAATCTTTTCCAAAAGAGCGTCGAATTGTGCGGCATATCGCCCTGTCCCGTCGTCGAGATGACGAATATCACCAGCTCATTCTGCAGCAGTGCGGGCTATCCAGGCGTCAGTTCTCGCTCACACGTATATGGAGTCTGTGAAAAGGTATAGGGCACAAACCAGAGTTACGGTGTTCATTTCCTCCACGGTGCTCTGAAAGTGCAGTCGCTGGCACGTACGGCCCAGCTCCTCGGCCATGTCCTGCGCGTTGCCCGTCTCCGAGCCGTACAGGACGAGGACGATCCTTGGCTGTGCGGCCGCCATCTTGTGTCCCGCGATGTGCGCCGAGCCGCTCCGCTGCCGGCTTTGTGTGCTCTAAAATTGACAGCGCCGGTTTATGAAATGTTGAGCTGTACTATGAGGAGCGAGTTCCGAGGTTATGATTGTGAATTTAGTGGTAGCATTGTGATGATTTGATTTTGAGTCGTTTCGACGCTTGTGGAAGCGGCAAGCCGTTGACAGAAAACCGGGTCTGGAGCCGATGGCGGCGTGCATCTTGTCGGGCCACAACCATCTCGGCGCCGAGACCCGAGGAGCCGACTGGTCGTATTTTATGTGAGTATGTACTTTATTGGTAGGAATTCATGTTGCTAGTTGGAAAGTGAAGAGAGGATTTGGCCTTGTAGTCAACATGTCTGTCACGGTATTCGGAATCGCCTGCGGACAGCCAATGGTGCAACAAAATAAAACGAGAATACAAGTTAGGCGTGATAATGAAAAATATTCTTCCAATATTTCTCTTCAATGTTGTAACGCTGCAGTGCCAGGGAAGGTGTACGACGTCAGAGAAATTACGTGCTTGGTCGTCACTTTTATCATCTCCAACCAGAGTTTCATTGGTACCCATCTAGGCAAGCATGTCAGACGTCGCTATTCAACCAATGGTTTGAGTGACACCTAAAGGACAACATTGAAATTTCCATTGGTTTGTAAGACTGTTTTGGAGAAATCATCTCGGGTTCCAGCAGCATTAATGTTGCCGCTGCGGACGCGCCTCACCTGTACATCTTGATATTAGGCAAAATGCTGGGTGTACCTATGTGCTTGATGGTTCATAACCAAATTGCCGCATTGGGCGCCACGCAGTCGGATGGTTGTAATTTCCATCTAGCGACGACAAGGGTATTTGCATGCTGGCCCCTGGGGGACGAAATTTTCCATACTGCGGGTGTTATTGATTGGGAGTGGCGCCGGCAGATGTCTACAAGTTCCGATTGGGCTGCTTGGGTGGCTGATTTTCATGTCGGAAAGGGTACATTGGCGAGGATGAGATGTCGTTACGCAGCTTTTAGAAGAATATGACCGGACCTGGCACAATTTGTTTGCGTCTTTACATGATTGAGCCAAGTGGCTGGGCTGGTTTCTCAGTCTGTCTGTCTCTAGGCCTGAGTGCTACGTCGGGTAGACGCAGATATAGACTGGGAAAATTTAGAGATGCAGAGTCGGACAGAGATGAAGGTGGGCTGAAAGAATTGCTCATTCGGTGTGAGAGTGGGAATGGTGGTGTGGCAACGGCTTATAATGGTGGGTGAGAATCGGCGCTGGGGAGCGAAAGTATTGTAGCGGTGAAGACTGAGGACAAGGACTTGTCGGGTTGTCTCTTTGTTAGAGTGCAGCGCACGTGACCGGTCCTTTGGAGAGGTTGGCCGTAGGATTGGAGGGTTAACAAAGAGCGACATGGAAAATTGAGAAAATTCAAACTCGCTAGAAATACAAGAGTAGTGCAAGCGATGCTTCATTTAACACATTGTTTGATTCAACCAGCCTCTGCAAGCCTCTGCAACAGCCTCAAAGAGCTACTGCAGGCCTGGTAGTGTTGTGCATCGCGGGCTTGGAGGTGGAGAGGTGGTTGGCTGAGGGTCCACCGCATCAGAGCCTGTACCAGAGAGGCTTAGCAGGGGGCCGGGTGCTGCGGGTGTCCCCTAAAGCCCCAGTTTAGGGGACGGCCAGCCCGCTAAAAGTCGAGGTTGGCGTCAAAGTTACAGGGAGACTGCACGCTGCCGGGGCGGCGGTCACAGCCAGTCATCCACTGTAGCTCGCATGTACCTGCAGCGCACTGGAGCACGCCCCCTCCCCTCACCCACCTCGCACCTCGCACATACCACTCACTGCACCTGCCCACACCTGCCTGGACTTGGTGTGGCAGCCACCGCGCCTGCACTCTGCGCCGTGGCAAAAATTACTTAGTATGCCTTCTCCTCCGCGACCTCGCCGCCTCCCCCCCCCTTTCCCTCCTCCTCCATCACAAACAAAAAATTCAACTTTGTGTCTCCGCGCAACGCACCGTCGTCTGTCGATACTTTTCAACCGTCTCTAGGGCACCAAGCTACCCTGACCAACTCCCTCCCTCATTGCACCAGAGTTCAACTCGTATCCTAACCCGGATCCCTGAACCCCCGTCAAACTCGCAATCGTTCTCAACGTCATTCATACACCACCCCAAGCCATCCAACCGCAACTTTTTCCATCTCCAATCCCGCACATCTTCAAAAATGTCTGCTACCAACGTGGAGAAGGCTACTGATGCCGCCGTCAATGACGTTGCCAACACTCTGAGCAACACCTCTATCAATGACAAGGCCGCCGCCAACGAGGCCGCCTCTGCCTCCGCCGCAGAGGGCCGTCGTCTCTACATTGGCAACCTGGCCTACCCGACAACTGAGGGAGAGTTGAAGGACTTTTTCAAGAACTATCTTGTGTACGTACACTCCATCAAAGGGCGAAGCTTGATGCCGCCCGCGTTTGCCGTGTCCAGCTTCTCCCAGCGCATCCTTCTATGCATACCCTCTCGCGCATCCATCATGCCATGATTCGTACTAACCTTATCCTTCCAGCGAGTCTGTCTCCATCCCCAAGAACCCCCGCACCGACCGTCCCGTTGGCTACGCCTTCGTCGACCTCTCGACCCCCACCGAGGCTGAGCGCGCCATTGAGGAGCTCTCCGGCAAGGAGATCCTCGAGCGCAAGGTCTCTGTCCAGCTCGCTCGCAAGCCCGAGCCCGCTGGCGAGAAGGCTGAAGCTGCCAACGGCGACGCTGCCGGTACTGAGGGCGGTCGCCGCCGTGCTGCTGGCCGTGGCCGTGGCCGTGGTGGCCGTGGCGGTCGTGGCGGTCGTGGTGCCCGCGGTGGCCGCGCTGCCGTAAGTTGCCAGATATTCGTCGTCTGCCCGTGTCCCCATCATCTAACATGCAAATAGGAGGGTGAGGAGAAGAAAGAAGGCGAGACTGAAGCCGCCGTCGAGGCTGCTGCCCCTACCCCTGCTGCCGACGCAGAGGCCGCTACCACTGAGGTTCAGCCACTACAAGACATTACCAACAAGAAAGCAACTGACACGACAAACAAGGCTTCGAAGAAAGAGGCTCGCGCGCCCCGTGAGCGTCGTGAGCGTGGCCCCCCGGCCGATGGCGTTGCCTCCAAGACCAAGGTCATGGTTGCCAACCTGCCCTACGACTTGACCGAGGAGAAGGTATGATGATCGCTGTTCCCGCAAGAGTCCAAGAAATTTGTACTAACCACTCCCCTCTCACCAGCTTATCGAGCTCTTCCAGGCCTACGAGCCTTCCTCCGCCAAGATTGCTCTGCGCCCTATCCCCCGCTTCATGATTAAGAAGCTTCAGGCTCGTGGTGAGGCTCGCAAGGGTCGTGGCTTTGGTTTCGTTACCCTCGCCACCGAGGAGCTGCAGCAGAAGGCTGTCAGCGAGATGAACGGCAAGGAGATTGAGGGCCGTGAGATTGCCGTCAAGGTTGCTATTGACAGCCCTGACAAGACTGATGAGGAGGCCAACGCCCCCGAGGCTGAGGCCGCCAGCAAGGAGACTCCTGCTGCCGAGGCCCCTGCCGTCACCGCCTAAACGAATGAGCACAGGCGACACGGCAAGCCGACGCTAGCATCTTAGCCTTGCCTTATGAGCACCGTTAACGATATGGCACGCAAGTTCGACGAAATATTATTATCTTTCTACGCAATACCTCCTCTTCCGCACGACCGTGATATGAACGACTCATGGGATGCCTTGATATTGGGTGGTTTTTTAACAATTATTTTGCTGGCGATTTCGTATCGATATTGGTGCATGAAAAGCATGGCATAATGTGTTTTGTAGCTGCGGTTTGCGACGTTTTGATGTGTTCTGCTCCTGGAAGTGCTTGCTATGATATAGAGGACAGAATACTAACGAGGCTAATTAATGGACTAATTTATTAATACTCGATTTTCACGAAACATTGCCTATCTTATAAGAATGTGCATCCCACTTATGCGTTGATTGTTGAAGATGGCTGCCGAATTCTGACGGGGCTACTCGATCAACCAATTTTCAACGCCCGATTTTCATTCAAGTGTTCGTCTGCCTACGAGACCTGCAATACCCTCTATAAGATGTAGATCGCCTTGTCATCTGAACGTTGAAGATGGCTGTTGCTCTTTTCGTTTCAGAGGGCGGCTCGTGGCGGTTGCCCCGCCTATGATCCGTCGGCGTCCCATATTAATCTGGGGCCACAGCGCAGGCACAAAGGTCGTATTCCTCCCTCGATATTGCCAGCACCACTCCTACGCTCAACCCAGGGAGTGACGTTGCACATCTGGCTTGACGGAGCAAACGACATTCAACACCTCTCACTCAATACAGCCAGACACAATGGCGTCCAAGGCCATGTGGGAGGTCGATCCGGAGACGCGGTCCAAGGTAAGGACACCTGGCGCATGACATCTGCTGTCTCCCCCCTCCCCTTCTTCCCCTTGCTGTCGCATGCGCCGACACAACTGACGCTTCCCCTTTTGTGCAGCTCGCCGCGATCCAAAAAGAATCCAAGAACAACGTGTGCTGCGACTGCAACGCCCCTTCGCCGCAGTGGGCGTCGCCCAAGTTTGGCGTCTTCATCTGCCTGTCGTGCGCCGGCGTCCACCGCGGCCTGGGCGTGCACATTTCCTTTGTGCGCAGCATCTCGATGGACGCCTTCAAGGCGAGCGAGATTGAGCGCATGCGGTTGGGCGGCAACGAGAACTGGCGCGCCTTCTTCGACGAGCACGAGGACACGCAGATGCGCGGCATCTCCTGGGACGACGCCACGATCGCGGAGCGCTACAGCGGCGAGGTCGGCGAGGAGTACAAGGAGCGCCTGACGTGCAAGGTCGAGGGCAAGGAGTACGTTCCCGGCGAGAAGAAACCGACGCCGCCGGCCGCCAAGGTGACGCAGCCCGCGCCGGCGTCGGCCTCGTCGCGCACCGGCACGCCGCTGAGCGGCACGGCCCACCGCAACAGCCGCAGCCAGAGCCCGGCCCAGGGCGGCGGCAACGGCAAGGTCAAGGTGGACGATCGATATTTTGCCAAGCTCGGCGCCGACAACGCCTCGCGGCCCGACGACGTGCCCCCGAGCCAAGGCGGCAAGTATGCGGGTTTCGGTAACATGCCGGCGTCCAACAAGAGCGGCAACAATGCGCTGCCCAACTTTGACGACGTGCAAAAGGATCCGTTTGCCGCCATTTCCAAGGGCTTTGGCTGGTTCACGTCCACCGTGTCCAAGACGGCCAAGACGGTCAATGACGGATACATTCAGCCCACGGCGACCAAGGTAAGCCACTACGGAAGCTACGATGATTTTCAAGGGACCAGTTTTGGCTAACAAGAATGACGCTAAGTTTGCCGAGGGCGACTTTGCCAAACAGGCGCAGCTCACAGCGACGCAATTCGCCAAGCAGGCCCAGCTGGCCGGCAAGAATGCTCAGGATGGATTCAACCGGTTCGTCGAGGGTGCCAACGAGCCGCACCCCCGCCGCGAGGCCCCGCTGGACGAGAGCAAGAAGGATTTCTGGGATTCCTTCTCGGGCATCGCCGACGAGCAGCAACAACAGCAGCAGCCGCCTAAGAACAGCTCCATCGGCACGAGTGCGATGGGCATGGGCAAGAAGGGCGGCGCGGCGGCACCGGCGCAGAAAAAGGCGGATGACTGGGATGACTGGTGAACCAAGAGGCAATTGGGGTGGCGAAAAGCAATCTGGAATTTGTCTTTTTTCTAAACCATTGTCTTTTATCACTGTTGTTCTTTTCGTCCGGTCATTTTCATGTTCATTTTTCGTTTTCGCATATGCTCAAATGATTCCCTTTTATGAAACGTTTTGCATGGGAGTGTATGTACCTTATGGCGTGTTCCTGGTTGGGAGGGTAGTTGCATTGAGCAAATTTGCTATACTTTCTTTTAATATAGAAAAAAAAATTACTTTATGACTTTATTTTTCTCGAAAACATGCTTCTTGCATACTGAATGTCACTGATCGATTTCCGGTCGGGAGCCGATGGTCGGTGACCTGGCCGGATCACGTGACAAACGTCGTCGGCCTCGGATTGGGCGCAGCCGGCGCAAGCCGGCCTGTGTCGGATTGAGGTGGGTAGCGGCAGCAACGCCAGAGCTTGAACCCAGCTGCCAAAGCCGGTCTTCTTCCCTGTACAACCCACCTTCTCTCTCTCTTGGAACGTCAATCGACACGCATATACACCAAAACGATGACTTCGCTACGAATTCTGGTTCCCATCAAGCGGGTGATTGACTATGCTGTAAGTTTTTTTTCGCCGCTTCCCTCTGCGCTGATTTCACTTCTCGGTTTTCCGCATCGTCCCGGCCTCGGTCACAAATACTAATGACGTCTCTCTTTCTCAAACACAGGTCAAGCCCCGCGTCAACAAGGCCCAGACGGGCGTCGAAACCGCCGGCGTCAAGCACTCCATGAACCCGTTCGACGAGCTCTCCATTGAGGAATCCGTGCGCATCCGCGAGAAGAAGCGCTCGCCCGGCGGCGTCGAGGACATTTGCGTCATCTCCGCCGGCCCGCCCAAGGCGCAGGACGTGATCCGCACCGCGCTCGCCATGGGCGCCGACCGCGGCATCCACGTCGAGCTCGCCGACGGCGAGGAGCTCGAGCCCTTGACCGTCGCCAAGCTGCTCGCCAAGACGGTCGAGGCGCAGAAGAGCAACCTCGTCGTGCTCGGCAAGCAGAGCATCGACGACGACGCGGGCCAGACGGGCCAGATGCTGGCGGGCCTGCTGGGCTGGTCGCAGGCGACGCAGGCGAGCAAGGTGGAATTCGGCGAGGGCGACAGCGTGACGGTGACAAAGGAGGTGGACGGCGGCGTGGAGACGGTGAAAGCGAAGCTGCCGATGGTGATTACGACGGATCTGCGGCTAAATGAGCCGCGGTACGCGAGTCTGCCGAATATCATGAAGGCCAAGAAGAAGAAGCTGGAGAAGATGAAGCTCGGCGACCTCGGCCTCGGCAACGAGGTGCGCCTCAAGATTCTCAAGGTCAACGGTGAGCAGTCAACCCTTACCCAGCAGTGCTATTTTTCCCTTGTCAGAAAAGACATCCGAGGAACAAAGATGACGTTTTCGTCAGCTACTGCACATTCACTATTGAATCATATACTAATTCTCTTTTTTTTTAGAACCCCCCGCGAGACAAGGTGGCGGCAAGGTCGAGGACGTCGACGGCCTCATTGGCAAGCTCAAGGAGCTGGGTGCTCTGTGAGGATGCGGACGACGTGACCAAGACAATAAATACCTGTAGTAGTACCATGATACAAAAAAAATGTTTTGAGCCTAGATATGAAGTTTGGTTCAATCAAATATAAACGATTTATACAACTTTGCAAACGTAGCTCCATCACATCAGCGTAGTCAACTCTAACTCTATCCCGTTCTCCACCGACTAACCCACTTCACGCAACGACACATACAAAACACACACACACACACAACACGCAAAAAACGAAATAAACGTAGTGAATTATGATACATAAATATACGCAAACGTACACGTACACGTAGAATCCCAAATAAACGCAACAGACGCTTAAATGGACGAAACATACGGTAACGCATACTTGCGCAGGCCTTGTTATTCGGCCTCTACGTTCCCAAATCCCAAAAACGCCATTTGTGACGCAAGCCTCAGCAGGGCCGGTCGGGTATCATGAAGTAAAAGATCCGCCATGTAAAAGATATGAGATATTGTAAAACAACCAGAAAGAAAACAGTTCTAACTTTTTTTTTCCGTTTTGTGTGTTTGAAAAAAGATGAAAAAAACACACGTAACCCATGAAAATCGTACAAAGGAAACATGTTTTGAAGGGATCAACTTTCCATAGCATGGAAAAACAGATCGCATCAAAACGGACGACATCTAGAAGCTAATATACAGCTTGTCTCAAGAGCTGGCCATGACCAAAGCCAGCAGTGCCATCCGACAGTAAAGGCCATATCTCATCTGTAAAGCACGCGTTAGTATGCGAATCTGCAAAGTCGTCATCATCAAAACTTACCTGTCTAAAGTACGCCGCGCGCTGGTCAAAGTCCACCTCCTCGGCGACCTCCTCGTTGCGAGGCAGGGGGTGCAGAACAACGGTGGAGCTCTTGGCACACTTCAGAGTGGCATTGTCCACGCGGTAGGAGTTCTTGACCTGCTGGTACTTCTCGTCGCTGTCGAAGCGCTCGCGCTGAACACGGGTGCAGTACAGGACATCGCTGCGGGCCAGGATCTCAGGAGTGAGAGTCTCAGACTCGCACAGCAGCTGGCCGGAGGCGACAAGCTGCTCACGGACCTCGGCAGGCAGCTCCAGACCCTTGGGGGCAACAAGCTGCACCTGGACCTGGTAGTGCTGGAGCAGGTAGACCAGAGAGTGCACGGGTCTGCCGTAGAGAAGATCACCAAGGAAGGTGATCGTCAGACCCTGCACGGTACCAAGCTCCTC